>ML104392.1:288246-317950 GCA_003697995.1 Taxidea taxus jeffersonii
GGGGGGGGGGGCAGGAGAAGCAGAAAGGCAGGCGGTCAGGAGTCAGCTGTGGTCCAGGGGTCTCTCCCCGCGCCCCCTCGACTGCGGGTCTGAGAGCAGGCAGGAGTCAGGGTGGCGAGAGCCGCCCGAGACCCTCCTTCCTCTGCTGTGGCAGTGGCAGTTGTGTCGGGGGCAGAGACTCCACTTGCATTCGCTAAGCCTCCGCCTTGGCCAGCGGCTTCTACCCCAGCAGACACCTCGTCTCCGCCTCCCCTAAGGACGGGCAAGTGGCTCAGTGGTTTCCCAGCGCCCCTTTCCCGCACCCGGTGGCCACGGCCATTGTTCCAGCCTCCCTGACTGTCTGCCCGCAACAGCCCACCCCAGGCAGAAGCTGCGGTTTCACCCCCAGCTCGGGAGACAGGCTTGCGGGGGCCTGAGGAAGGGAGGACCAGGAAGGAGAGGACGGGGCGGGGGAGCACCCTTCCTGTAGGGGAGCAGCCCTTGGCCCTGCAGCTTCTCACAGGTGCCTGCCCAAGGCAGAGAAGGCCTCACCTGGAGAGAACCCCGGGTTCTGCACCCCGAGCCGGAACGCGCTGCTGTGGTACTGGGCTGGCAGGGCCTGAGCTGGGCTGGACGCCTCGGAGGGTAGTGCAGTCTTTGCAATGTCTGGGTCAGGGAAGAAACGCTCTGGTGAGCTGCGCAAGGCTGGGAGTCCTCTTCTTGGTGACCAGCCCCCCCAGACATACCTAGAGGCTCTACCTTGGGACTTGATGACATTGCAAAGCTGAAGATAAACAGCGCCCTCTTTCCCACCCAGATAAGCAGAACTATTCCGGGTGGCATCCTGGGGCATTCCAAATGGGGCATTTTCATGGAGATCTGGGAAAGATTCTCTCCATGGGAGAATTTTAGATGCAGACCAGAGGACCGCTTTCTGCCCCACCCATCCTTCTCTTGACTTTCCTGCAGCTCGGGGTGTGTGTGTGTGTGTGTGTGTGTCTGTCTCTGTCTCTGTCTGTGTCTCTGTCTCTGTCTGTCTGTGTTCCAGCCTCAGAGCTTGCTCCAGGATTCAGGGGAGGGAGTCTGGTCACGGACCACATAGTATATTACATGGCCCATTTGGGGATGAGAAGCTGGTTTCTCCAACTGAAGCATTTCCCGCCCACAGCCCAGGAGGGTTCAGGTGGACTCTGGCCGCGTGAACACGCTGATGGCTGTTAACGCTTGGTAAAAAGCCAGCCTGCCTCCAATCCTAGAGTGGAACCGGAGCTCAGTCTGGGAAGCCACTGTGTAAGGGTCCTCTGGACAGCACATGGGTGTTTAGGAGAGCTGGCTCGTCTCCTCCAGCTTTAACGGGCACACCTCTCCAGGAACCACCTAGAAGCCTTGTTCCCCATGCCGGTTCCTATTCAGCAGGTCTGGGGGCAGCCTGAGCTCCTGCATTGCTAGCAAGCTCCCAGGTGAGGCCGACAAGGAGGCCCACAGACCACATTGGGAACAGCGAGTCCTTAGACAGTCCTCGATTCCCTGCTGTGCTCCTCAGGCACCCTGCCTCCTAGGTTCCTAGTGATGGGGTGGGAAGCCTGTCTCCGGCTTGTCCCAACAGGGCTTCAGCAAGTCCCTGCTCTACAGAGACGGTCACCTGAGATTCTAGAGGGAAAGAAAAACTGGACAACAAATGTGTTCCCCCATCCTTCCCTCGCCAGAAATGAATAAACAGCAGGAACTACTTACCATGAATGCAGCATTTTGAAAAATTATTTTCTCCCCATGTGTAATTTGACTTTCTCACTAAATCGTAGTCCTGTAACATGATCTGGTAGAGTACTCAAAAGCTTCCAAAAAACCACATTTTTGTGGCCCTAGTGGCACCAGAGTTTACCTGGCAAGCTGGTGGCGTGTGAGGACATAATGTCAGGAAAAGTGCTCAGGGCTGAGGAAGAGATTCGAGGTCCAGAAATGCTGAGGAGTGAGAAGTTCTCCATATTCGGACTACCGGCGGGTATGGAGATCACACATCTGCTCCCAGGAGGCTGGTTGGGTCGTCCAGACGATGAACATTCTGAGTACAGTTGACATCACAAGAGGGTCCCATGATTCCACTCGCTGGCCAGGCCATCCCTTTCAAAGATGGATGGAGTCTCTTAAATTTTAGAAAATTTTTTGGACTTGTCATCCCTCAACGGCCTGCCTTGATTGAGAATGCCCAGGGGGAAGGAAGCCTGTGGCAGAGATGTGACCACGATGTAATCTCTTGGCCCCCATCCTGTTGATCTTTGGTGTCCTTTTGTGTCCTTGCTCTCACCGCCCCCTCCCCCAGCTCTGGGGACCTCTGTCCTCTCTGAATAAGCCTCTCAGCTTCTCCCTCATCTGCCTCACCTCTGCTGTCAGATGCTTTTGTTCTTTCTGCTTCTGAGTTTGGAATATAATTTTTACGTTTTCTCTGGAAATCGTTTGAAAGTGGCAAAAAGTTGCAAAACTGAAATCAGTTGTGCATTCTGTACCTGGGTTTTCCTGTTGTTAACATCTTACCCCGTTTGCTTGGTCAGTCCCCCTCCCTCTGCCCCACGCTTGGCTTGCTTCCAAGTGTGATGTTACTTCCAAGGTAAGTTACGGGCGTCATGGCCCTTTGTGCCTCAGTACTTCCGTGCACTGCCTCATGGGGACCAGGTAGCGTTTTAAACGGTGGTGTTGTTTCTGGCAAATGACTACACACAAGCAGGTGGCTTCCTCAACGCCATTTTCTCCTCGGGAGCAGTTTGCCGGGGAGACTGAACTCCGAGCGGCCAGGTTGCTTCTCCTCTCTGCTTCGCCTCTGTCCTACCCCAGCCTAGCCCGCTGCGGGCGGTGGGGTCAGGGTGAAAGGTGATCCCGCCACCTCGAAGATAAGCCCCGCTGTAGAGTGTCACAACAGGCGCAGCTCGGTGCAGAGAGTGCGTTTGATCTAACTGTGCGGTGCTTGGGCCGCGTGGGGAAGCGTGGCCGGTCGGGGCGCGCTTGTGTAATTGAGGGAGCTTCCGGGTGTGAGAGCCGGGATCGTCTCCCGTGGGCGTCTGCCCGCAGGACGTCAGCCTTGCCGGACAGGGTGGAGAACCTCACTGCCTCCCGCTGAGCCTGGCTTGCAGACTTAGAAGGCGTTGGGATTTAGTGGACACCATGGACTTGGGCAGCTTTGAGGGAATCGGCGGGTGTGATTTGGCCCTTGTGGAGCAGAGGAAGATCCCGGGGCCTGGGGAGCTGGTGTGCGCGAGTTCTCACCCCGCCCACCGCTAGCGACCTGTGCAGCATCAGGCAAACCTCCCTGCCACCGTGTCCTCCTATTTTATTCATTTAGACGCTTGCAATGGTCTAAACCCGGGAGGTGTGTATGCAGAAATGGACAGGAGGGTAATGAGCGATGCACACAGGATCCAGGAGGTTTTGAATTTCATCCTGCAGGAGTGGGAGGGGGTCATTGGATTCTTCTCACTGCCAGCTTGGGAACGTCGGACAGACTTCCTGTAACGGGGGCTCAAAATCCTGGGGAACACACGCTAAGCTGCCTCGGTGCCTGTTTGTAGGGTTTTTAAAAACCAGACACTTGCGGTCTAGGGATTGAAGGGTTCGTGGGAACCTGCTTGTGCAGGGTTGTCTCGCATGTTTTACCCTCCCGGTATGTCGTTGCTGCTGGCCGGGGCAGGAGGTGACAGTCCCGGAGTGGTCGGTCACTACATAAAATGTGTCTCTCTCTCGTTTGCTTCCCACCTGCTTTCCGAGCCCCTTTCTCGGACAGGTAAGAGACCGTCTTTCTAATGGATGACGTACGTCACAGGTGCTTGGCTCTGCTCGGACGTGTGCATGTGGGGGTGCTGCGGGGTGGGCCGCCTGGTCGGACAATCATCGTTTTTCTTTCCATCATCATCATCATGTTCTGAACCACCCCACGTCTAGTCCAGGGGGAAGGACGGAGTGTGGGGGTCGCTAGTGCCATCAGCAGGAAAGGTGCTCGTGGCACACCCTCAGGTGTGGAAGCGACACCCTCGGGTGTCGGCCGGAGCCCCACGTCCGAGAGCAGACCACTTGTTCCCGGGCTGACCTCGACAGAGAAGGTTATGAGTGGCTTTTGTAAATGGTAAAGCCCCAGGAACAGTTTCTCTACACCGTCTGCCCATAATGTGGTCAGGTTTTAAAGGTTCCTCTAAAAAGCCCATTCGATTAAGCCAAACTTACGAAATGGCCAACTCTTGTGCCAGGCCCTGTGCTGAGCGCTCCAGAAAGTTTAAAAAAAAAAAAAACAACCCACTGGGGATACTGCTTCTCTTCCAGGAGCTCCCCATTTGGTTTTCGAGACGAGGTGCATTGGTCAGAAAGACGCAGGGAATTGCAAAGAACATGGAGGACAGGTTTTCTTTCAATTACTTAAGAATTCAGGATAGACATTTGGGAAGGTAGCGAGCAAGAAGTGCAGGAAATCTACAATGGTGCATGATCCTGTAGTTACTTGTGTTTATTAGGAAGTTTTTCAGAGAAGAGGAGTTCACAATTCACCAGTCACTTGGGGTTTGTTGTGGTTACTTACACTTTGAGAAATGAGCAGGTCTGCTCTGTACATTTCGGCTGACACCAGTAAGGAGACCGGCTCGGATGTATCAGAGTCAGGAAGTGGCGGGGTGGGGGCCGTGTTCCTTCCCCAGCCAACCTCTTTTGGACGCTTGCCCTGGTTTCATGGTGGCCCAAATACACTTGCTGGTTTGGGGGGAGATAGTTAAATGCTTTCATGGCCAAGGGCTTCTCTGCAAGTCCACAGATTGTACGATTAAAGGAAAGCTAGGATACAGGACATGATAGGGAAAGCATGTAGAAGTGGGTGATGGTGTGGCGAGATAGCGCTCTTCGTAGAGTCACCGGGGCTGATGACCCCGTTGGGGGCTGGGCTGGAAGTCCTGCTGGTGTGGTGTGGCCACACCTGGAGCCCAGGCCACCTCACCCAGTCAGCTCTGTGCCCCAGACCCCGGGGTGGTTCTACCCCAGTTCCCTAGCACAGCCCCCACTGTGGTGCCTTCCCTGTGCGCAGCAGACGCACAGACCCGGGGGTGGGGTTCCTCCGCTCCCCGCAGCTTCCGCTGCCGCCCAAAGACCTTTACAGGAAGGCTTCTCTAGCTCGTGGATGCAGAGGGGTATGTCTGCCGAAACTGCAGTAAAGGGAGATGCGTCCCCGGGCCGGGGACTCAGCGGCGCAGGGCAGAGAGAGCTACTTGATGCCAAGTTCAACAGAAGAAGCAGCACACCCCAACCTCACTTACTCTTGGGAAGGCTCAGTGTGAGTAGGCACTTCGAGGTGGAGACCAAGAACTGAGTCTGTGATCAAGTGTTACCTCTCCTTCCCCCAGCTCGACAGAGTATCTGGGGTAGTTGATAGGGACAGAAACCTCACGTGTGCCCCCGAGGCCCCAAAGAATGGATCTGTCTTTGGAGGACGGAGCTTGACTTCCCGGTGGGGGAGGACACCCTGATACAAGCGTGTGGACGGTGTGGCTTAAAGCCTCGAGCACCATTCGTTCCAGTGACAACACTTAGAACTATGATCTTGACCTCTATGGTTTTCCCATCTGCAGAATGGGTCTTGTAGTTCGAGAGATTTATTGAGCACCTTCTGTATACCCAACCAGGCTAGCTGTTAAGGATACGAAGGTGAATGAGACATGGCCTTGTTGACAGCCTGGTGGGTCTACCTGCAGCCCTTGGAGTTAGTCCTTCAGACCGAAGTTCCAGAGAGAAGGGCCGTCTGTGAGGCTGCTCTTCGGTGACCCCAGGGAAGTCCGTGGAGAGGACGAGAACTGCGGAGTTCTCGTTCAGCCCCTCCGGTCATGGCCCTGTGACTGCAGGCCCTGCAGACAGTTCTTCCCATTCATAAGTAGGATTCCTCCCGTGGCCCACCTGGCTGGCTTGTCGTGAGGCTGTGGTCAGGCTCCTCCTGCTCCCTGGGCATCGAGGCTTCGACGTGAGCCGGTCCGGAGCCCCCACCCAGCATCTCTGCACGCAGCCGCCCATCCTCACACGTTCCTCTTTTTTTTTTTAAGATTTTATTTACTTATTTGACAGACAGAGATCACAAGTAGGCAGAGAGGCAGGCAGAGAGAGAGGAGGAAGCAGACTCCCTGCAGAGCAGAGAGCCCAACGTGGGGCTCGATCCCACCCCCGGGGATCATGACCTGAGCCGAAGGCAGAGGCATAACCCACTGAGCCACGCAGGTGCCCCGCACGTTCCTCTTCAGGAGAAAGGGAGCCTGTTTTCCCGCAGAGGAAACCTGCCCCACAGGTGGCCTTCAGCGGACCTTCCCACTCGAGCCTTCTCCAGCCCCGGCCCCCGGGCCGGCATCCGCTCAGCACGTATTCACAGTGACAGAAAATACCATAGTTCACTTCTTCGTCATTTTTTCTTCAGAGGCCTCGGTGGCCCCAAGGTCAGGGGTCCATCCAGGAGTCAAGGAGGCAGGCGTAGAGGGATAAGTTGGGGGGGTGCTGGGTTTAAGGCTGGAGCTCATCACAGTGCACCGGGCAGGGTGGAGCCGGAATGGCTCGTCCCACATCCCATCGGGAAAACCCACGCGGAAGGGTCGAGAGCGTCTCTGCGGGTTCTCTCCCGAGTGTTTCCAAACCTGGGCCAGTGACGGCTGTGGGTGCGGTGTGAGGGCAAGAGGCCGAGTGACCCGCCCCGCTCACCGCAGCCCTCTTCCCCTCTGTTTGCAGTGGACCACGGCATGTTCGAGAACTTGAACGCCGCCCATGCCCCGAAGCTGCAGCCCAGCTGCTCCTTCCCCCACCTGTCCCGGCTGGCGACCCCCAGCTCAGCCGCTCCGGGGTCGGGGGTCTGGGTGGGCAGCAGTCAGCACCTCAAGAACCTGGGCAGAGCCGTGGGGGCCAAAGTCAATGACTTCCTGCGGAGAAAGGAGCCTTCAAATCTGGACGGTGCAGGCGCCATGGAGATTAATAGGACTGCAGGGGCCCGGCTGGCCGGCGGGGTTTCGGGCGAAGAGGCCAGGTGAGTGCGGGTGGGGGGCCCCCAGAGCTCCGGACTGACCCGGGGCCTCCAGAGAGCAGCTCTGAGCTGGGGACGTGAGCTCGCCCCGCGGAGGACGGAGCTGGGCCGTGTCCCTGGTTGCTGGCTGCCCCCGGGTCACCATGGCCAAAGTTTACCAAGCGCCTGTCAGGTGTACACAAGCGCCGGGCCCCACGCTCCCCTAAGCCCTGAAGCGGCCCAGATGGCTTCCATCTCGCACAGAACCAGGTTCAGAGGGGTGAGGTTACGAAGTCAGTAGCGGGCACAGCTAGATTCGAACCCCAGGATGGATCCTGACACCCGGCCACAGCTTCGAGCCGCTGCTCTGCCGGTGGTAGGGGAGGAACGTGGGCGTCCGTGGGACCCATGGGGGCAGGGAGGGAGAAGCCTGCTGGGGTCACCAGGTCCCTTCCAGGCCTTGTTTTCCACACCTGCTATGCTCCTCAGCAGGCAGTGTCCCCCGTAGGGCTCATGGCAAAGTTCTGATGTGACACAGCTCGCCGGTGGGCTGTGACAGCACGTAGCGGCTGTCGGCCCCGAGAGGGGGGCAGGGGGGTGGACGGGGGTCACCAGGGAAAGGCCAGCGGTGCTCCAGCTGCCACAACCCACTCAGCAAACCGAGCAGGGGTACGCTTGCTGGGTGGGCGAGCTGTCGTGCGGTGGGAGCTGGAGAAGCAAGGATGGGGCGCTGGGGTCTCACCATCCTCAGAGCGCCCGGGCCTGTTGTCATCGACCCGCCAGGTTGGCCCCGCCAGATGCGTTCCCTCGGCTGGATCCTCCACCTCCCATCACCAGGAAGCGAACCCCTCGGGCCCTGAAGACGCCGCAGGACATGCTGATTTCGTCACAGCCCGTCCTGAGCAGCCTGGAGTACGGGGCAGAGCTGTCTCCTGGGCGGCCCCAGGACCCCCTTCCCGCTGCTCCGCCCGAAGCCCCCCTGGAAATGGTGGATAAGGGCGAGGCTCTGCCCAATGGAGAGGTTTCCCTGTCCGTGCCTGACCTGATTCACCAGGACGGCCAAGACGAACCCAAGCCGAAGATGACTGAGTGCCGAAGGGCCTCCTCCCCGGGCCTCCTCGAGAGGAACGGCCTCAAACTCAGCCTGAGCCCCACCCACCTGGCGGAGCCGCTGGAGGACGGCAGCTCCCCTCCTCGGGCACGGACCTCCAGCCTTGACAACGAGGGCCCGCACCCAGACCTGCTCTCCTTTGAGTAGGGCCTCTTCTTCCTGCCAAGCACCCCCCTTCCCCTCTGCCATCTCCTTCCCTGGTCCCCCTAGCCCCCCACCCCGGCTCTGTGTGCCCTTTGCTCCCTGGTGCAGAGATCAGCAGAGAGCTGGTCCCCCTGCATGGGCTGTGCAGGGCCAAGAGTCCCTCAGTTGTCCTTGTCAAAGGCTCATATTCTGTAAGGTCCTCTAGGCGCCGGCCGGCCGCAGCCCCAGGGTGTTGGGAGCAGCTCTACTCCCACGCTGCCCCTCTCCTCCCACGGTCTTGTTCCTCTCTCCTGCCTCAGGTCAGGGAATCCAGCTGGGTGGGAAATGACGGGTTTGGCTGATGATGGGCCCAACCTGGAAAGCCACCTACCCCGAGTGCCGCCCAGCCACCGCTCCGCCCGGTCCTGAGACCACGGGGGCCCCAGGTGGTTGCCTTGTGTCTGCCCTTTGGGTGTGGGCCAGCGGAGACGCCGGGCCTGAGACCCGGAGGCAGCCTGGTCGCCGGCAGTTCTCGGGGTGTTTCCCATCTGGCCAGTTGGGGAACGCACCAAGCCCCCCGGGACAGGGCCCAGAGCCAGGCACTGAGGAGGCACTGGGGGAAGGGGTACGGCCTGGCACATGCGGGCTCCAGGCGCAGAAGGGGAGGCTGGGGCACCCTTGCTGCATGAAGACAGGGCCAGGTGGGCCCCGCAGAGGCAGCCGAGTGGGCCACCATCCTGCTTTGGGGGAGGGCCCGGGAACTTGGCGTCCAGGCAGCTGGCCCCAGCAGAACCTGGGGCCAGAAGACAGGATGTCTTTGTGAAGAAGACAGGATGAGGCCAGAGCACTGGGGGCTCTGAGCAGTTTTTAGGGACCACCCCATGGCCTGAAATGAGGCAGAGATAGGGTCCGGGTATGGTAAGTGTCAGAGCCAGGGTGACAAACACGAGACTGGGATGTGGCAGGAGCCGTGGGACAGGCTCTCTCTCACCAGGCAGGAGGTGTTTGCGCTTGTGTTCAAATGGCCTGCGTCTCCCTCGAGCCGCCTCTGCCCTGCCTTCCCCTGGCCCAGATGCCGCAGGGTCCTCTCTGCATCCCGGCCTCCGGGATCTATGTCCGGGACTGACCCGGTTCATCCAGCCCTAACCGGTGCCTGCCCTCCTGGGTTAACCCACTTTTATGTTCCTCTCTCCCACCAGGGACCCTGTCATGCTGTCTTCCTGTGGCCAGGAGACCCTGTCGGGGGGCGATCCCAACCCTGGGGGCCTTTGCAGCAAGAAGAGAACCTCCCTTTTGTTGAACAGGGTGGCTGGCTGCCTGGAGAAGCCTGGCGTGGCCCATCCAGCCATGGCAGGCCGGTGGGCAGTCTTCCTCCTGGGACTCCTGCTGCCGCCCCTTTTCTGTCCATTGTTCAGCTCCCCCTGCCCCCCAACACCGCTCACGTCCCATCACCCAGCTCCTGCTCCCCAACCTCCCCACCTCTGCGTGTGAGACATCCAGGCAAAGTCCTCTGGACTTGGGAGCCAGGAGCCTGGTGGGGGGTGGCTCATCAGGGTGCCTGCCGGGTGCCTTTCTGGCGTTCTTGCTTCTGTAGCCTCCTGCCCCATCTCGTGCCCCGTCTTCCATTGCCCCAGAAAGCCAGACTGCACCGCGTGCTCCTGGCAAAGCCTCAGCTCCCTTCCCCACGAGGGGCTCTGCAGGCCAGGTGCGTGGGCAGGGCAGGTACTGAAGGTCTAGATCCTGCCGCCTTCCTCCAAGAACATCACGACGATATGATCTCTGACCCTGAGACTCAGAAGCTCTCGGGACTAGCATTTGGAAGCCTGTGAGTTCTCCCAGAACAGCTTGGGGTTTTACTCCCAACACAGAGCTGGGGATGGGGGCAGAGGACCCAAGGGCGTGTGCCGGGAGCTTCCATGCCGGAAGATCTGTTTGCTTTTCCGGTGGGAAACTTAGCAGAGCCTTGGCCCCTGGGGCTTCTGGCCCAGAGATCAGGGTGGCCCCAGCCAGGTGACGCGGCGGCCCGTGGTGCGGAGAGCTGGCGGGCCTGGGCTGGCTTAAGCACGCCGCTCTCCTTGCCACACCCAGCCCCTGCTGAGGTCCCGGCCCTCAGACTCAGGGTTAGCCCAGGGACCCCGGGTCTTCCCAGGACCATCACCAGCATGACGCTGGAGTTCCTCAGACTCGTGTCCGATGCCAGACGAGGGCCGGCGGGACTCTGCTCCCATCTTTGGCATCTCTATAATCTCCACCCAGGCCATCGACCTCCCACGGGCGGTGGGGAGGCTGCGCTGCTGCCATCTGGGGGAGGGGGCTGGAGCCTGAAGTCCCATCCCAGGTGAGGCCGATAATGCCGGGTGCTAGGAGCTGAGTGCTGCCCCCAGGCGGCAGCAATGACAACTTCTGGTCCCGCTGAGGGCCTGGGCTCAGAGCCTCTTCCTGTGTCTGTCTCAACAGCCCCACCTCACTGCGGTCACAGTGTCCCCCCCAAACACACCCTCACTATGGGCCACTTGGGTGGCCTGGTCGACGCAAGGGCAGGATAATGAGAGACAAAGGACCTATCTTCTGAGCCTGCATAAGGGAGTCTCTTCCCTCCCTGTTACCCCCCAGCCCCACTGTACCCCTAAGCCGGCAGGTAGCCTTCCCCCGGTAAATCACAGGTGAGCTTCCAGAACCTGGCAGGAGAGTGGCGCGCTCCCCTGCACAGAGAGAGATGTGTCTGTGTGATGAACGAAGACGGTGTGAAGACAAATGGGCATATGGCCCATCGGCTTTGAAAGAACAAAGAGCTTGGCCCCAGTCTAGGAGAGGAAGATTACAGATCTGAGTATTTTCTAGAGATTTTATATTTATATTTTTAGTAGTGTTCTGGTAGAAGGAAACTGCAGAATAAAACGATCTGGTTTGGTTTCGTCCATTTGGCTTTGGTTTCTCCGGACTGAGGGGAAGTGGTCGGTTCTCTCAAGGCTGGCTTGTTGGCGGGAGACCACTGGCCTTTTGGGTTAGGAGCCCAGGCTGGCGAGACAGAGGTCGAACCCTGAGGCTGGTGGGCACTGCCTGCTGAGCCCCCACCAGAGGCCCGGGGGGGAAGTGATCTCAGGCTTCCCCCTCCACGAGTCCCCGTAACTGGCTGGCCACTAAGCATCTCTCTTCTAACCTGACCGTCATGTGGCTGTTGGAGGGGCGACATGACGGATACAAGTGGACCCCTGGATTGTCCTCTAGGCGGTGACTTATCCTGGGGCACAGCGCTCTTCCTCAGAGGAGGGGATAGGGCTGTGCCTGTGCACACGGACCTCCTTCAGAGGGACCAGAGCTGCTGGCTGAGGTACCTCCCCGCCCTGGAGCAACCTTGATGCTCGCTTACTGGCCAGAGTCTTGCTGCCCTGAGGCCAGTGTCGGACCCTGGGACCTGGAGGCCTCACACAACCGAGAAATGGCCGGGCCTCTAGCCACCCGAAAAGGGAGGAAACGGAGAATGGATAGGAGTGCGGCAGGAAAAGGGGCCTTTCTTGTGTTCACAGAAGCCATACACCTTTTTAAAGAGGGCCCAGCTCTGTCCTTTGCTCGGGTGAAGGGGGTGGATTCTACAGTTCAGCACGTGGGGCCCCAGGCTCCACATCCGAAATGCTTCGGGCAGGAGGCCCCAGCCTCTTCTGCATTGAGATCCACATTCAGTTTCTCAGAGGATGAAGAAGACTATGGTCCCGAAGGCCGCCGGCTTGCTTCCACCCAGCAGGGCACGGCGCATTGTTCTGGAAAGCCTGCAGGAACGCAGACCCCAATCCCACACATCCCACGCACGGGGGGGAAGCACCGAAATCACAATAGCAACCTGTTCTCTAGGTCGGAGCCCCAGCAACTACTCCTCAGGTACCTTCTCCGACTGATGGCTCCCCGGATGGGCTTCTGCGGGCATCCAGTGTGAAACACACCTTCCCCATGCCTTCCTTTTCCACTCTGATGCAAAGTAGGTATTGGGGGCAAAGATCAAATAGGGAAAATTGTAGCAGAACGTTTTTTTGCAAGCGTAGAAATGGCTGTCATTCTTCATGCGGCGCTCTAGGCTGAGCTGATGGTCTAGAAAGCTGAGTACAAAGATGCATTTGTTCAGACACTGTATCCGAGCCCCTTCAGGAGCCCAGTGCTGTCTGGTGTGCAGCAGTAACCTGGTGAGTTTATTCTCTCTCTCCATGTCGGCAAGGGGTGAGGACACCTCGGAACCTGCCCTCCTGGGACGGACAGGCTATGTTAGCAGGGTACCAAAATGCGGCAGAAGCACCGAAGGGGGGGGCAGTGAATTTCAGCTGGTAGTGTCCTTCCCTCTGAGCTCAACCTTCCAGTAACTGCTGAAGAAAACCAACAAAGTAGAGGTCATCAAGAAACCTACTTCATTCCTGAGGTCCTTGCACGGGCTGCTGGGAGCCCCCGCTGGTATTTGGAGTTAATGGGAGCCGCTAATCCGGGATGGCTCCCCAAACGCCGCTCCCAACTCCGAGAATACCTTCTGGTTCAGTTTGCTCTCAGGCTTTGGAATTCCTTTCAGGTCGGCAAATCCTGGGAGTGTTCTAGAATGCTCTGTGCTTTGACTCCATGTCCTGTCCAGCCCTGTCTCTAGTCCAGCTGGCAGCCGCGGATGACTCTGCAATGGTTTATCTTTTGAGATTCGGTCCCCTGCAGTCCCCTGGGCTTTACTCCCCCAGCAGCATGTGGGGTGCCCCATGCAGAGCCCCCGCTGGGCTCCCCTGGGAGCGGGAACAAGTAATTAAGTCTGCACAAAGAAATTCAGCCCTGGGAGATGACTCCCCACCTCCCCCCAGACAGTGTCCTATGTGCAGATGGCCTTTCACATCTTTCATCTCTCCCACGGAAATGCACTGGGGAAACTAATTTAGGTTGTTCAGGGAAAACATCTCTGAGTGCTTTGCCCCTCCATCGTGCCCTCCTCCCCGCTGCCCCTCACGCTGGGACACGTCGTGAGAGCCCAGAGTCCCCGGCACGGACTAATGAGAAAATTCCTCCGTGTTGGGTATCTAGGGCTCGTCCCTCCTGGGACACAAATCCTCTTTGTGTCCAGCTTATCTCCAGCTGCTGCCATGATAAATGGTCCGAATGGAGGGAGCCTGGCGGGACGAATCCCCTGGTTGTTGCCCACACGGCCCCGGAAGCCAGCTTGAGGGAGTGTTGAAAGACCCGCTTGGGCGCACCGGGCTGCGTTCTCTCTCACGGGAGGTGCCTGAGGAGTGTGTGTGTTGCAGACCGGGAAGCACGGCCAGCATTTTCTCCTTGGAAATGGCCAGAGAGGGGGAAAAAGAACCAAAACGGAGGAACAGCCCCACCCCCAACAAACCGCACTGGTCTGGTTTTGTTTTTACCATTTAACCAGTTAGCCGTGGTCGGGCCGTTTGCTACCCTCTTCCTTAAGGCACCGTCCGAGTTTACCACCTTGTTCTCTCTGGGTTCCCGTGGGCTCCCCAGCTCCTGTCGGCCTGGTGGTTAGGCCCCGGGGAGTGTCCGGCCGGCTTCTAGCGCTAACTCGAGGCCACGTGGAACCTGTTCCCTGTGGCTCCATGGGCCTGGTTCGGGGTGGTCCAGGTCACCGGGAGGCCTGTGGAGGAGCAGCCTGGACCTTGGAGGTGGGGGGCCATGAGCCCCGTGGGTGCTGTGAGCGGCTCCCAGCTTCAGCCAGCGTCTGGGCTCCCTCTGCATCCCGAGCCCACGGGGGACAGACCCAGGTGCTGGACGGGAGCGCTCGGCACGAGCCTGGATCACGCATCTCCGTACTACCTTCCCGCCTTCTCCGGCAGCCGCTAAATTCTGTTCCTGGCCACCCTCCTTGCTCATTTGAAGTCCTGGGTTCTCTCTGTCCAGAACCGCAAAGGCCAAGGAAGGACGTTCTCGAGGAGCTGGTCTTCCGGACGGGGGCGCGGAGGCCGTCTGGGGAGTGACACCCCCTCCCCCCGTAATAGGCGGGGTCGGCAGCCCCGCCCATGCCTCACCCCAAGATCTTGCTCATCACCCCGCGGGGCTGTGGGTGATGAACACCGTGGGAAGGCGGACGCCTTCCGTGAACAGCGGCAAGAGGCGTGAGACGGGCTCTCGCTCTCCAGACCACGCCCAGCCCAGCCCACCTGCCAGCTTCCTGTCCCGCTGCTGGCCTGTGCCTCGGGCCCCCAGCCCCCCACATGCTTGCGTTCAAGCCTGTCCTTCTGCCTGCCTTTCTCTCTCCTCGGACTTTGCCAGGCTGTCGTAACTAACCCTCCACGTTTCAGCTCTGGCCTCCCCTCCTCCGGGGGTCCTTCCCAGATGCCACCCCCGACCCATGCCATCTTTATCCTGGCACTTGTCGCGTGATGCGGAAAACAGCTGCCTCCTGCTCTGTCCCCCAGGCCCTGGGCCCTAGGGTGGGGGGGCTGTGCCCTGTTCATCTCCAAGGCCTCAGCCCGCAGCACAGGGCCTGGCCCGGCTCAGGAGCTCAGTAGAGATGTGCTGTGAACTGAAGTCCAAGAACTTCTCCTTTATTTGGGGAAATTTTACAAATATGTCCCATACACACAATCAGGTACTAAATGGTGTGGAACAGACCAGACAGGGTTTTCACTGAGGTCTGGAGCAGACCAGCCCCTTCCTTGGGGCCTCTGCCCGCCCGCGGTCTCAGCACCCGATCTTGGGCTTCAGAGGATGGAGAATGCTTAATGGGCCAGGGCGTAGGTCATTTATCTCCCGCCGGAGCCTCCATTAATTCAGTTCCCTGGACAGGTGCCCCCTCGCCCCGGAGCCAGCAGAAGCGGGCACTCCTGTGCCGCCTCAGGCAGGAAGGGTCGCTCTTCAATGCCAGGCCCCCCGCCCTAACCTCCGGCTGCTGCTTCTCCAACACTGCATTCCAATACTTGACTTCCACACTCTACCACTTCGGGCTCTGCTATTAATTGGTGCTTTATTCTTTTTTTAAAGATTCTATTTATTTATTAGAGAGAGCACAAGCAGGGGGAGTGGCAGGCAGAGGGAGAAGCAGGTTCCCCACTGAGCAGAGAGCCCGATGCGGGGCTGGGTCCCAAGACCCATGATCCCAGGATCATGACCTGAGCCGAAGGCAGAGGCTTCACCCACTGAGCCATCCGGGTGCCCAGTTTGTGCTTTATTATTATACTTCTAAAGCTCCTGTGTATTGCAGGAATTTGTGCTAATCCGTTTACATTCATCACCTCATTTGTCTTTCTCAGTCAGCCTGTAAAGGAAGTCCCGAGAAGCCCATTTTTCGGATACAGTTGCTCTCTTACTGCATTGCAAGGTATTTGCACACACGATCACATTAAAGCGCACATCTCCTGACACGGTGATTTCAGCCCATTTTGTAGATGGGGACACCGAGGTTGAGGCAGTGACAAAGCCGAGCCTGAGTTTTAAAGACACATACAGGGCAGGGCCGGACCTGGAGGCCTGTGTCTCCAGACCTGAGGGAGGGGTGTCTTCTCTGCTCTTCTCTGTTTCCACCACACCAGCCTACGAAAAACCCTCAGGAAGTGGTCATGGCCCAGAAACGATGAAGACAATTTCACTAAACCCCGAAGATTCGTGCAGGATAGGAGCTGAGAGACCCATTCACCGAACCCCCTCATTTTACAGAAGAGGAAAGACCAAAAGCTGCATTTTTTCCTCAGTTCTCCTGCGCTGGCATGGTCTCCAGCACCCCACAGTGCCCTGTGCGCCGAGACCTGTTACCCCGTTTTCCAGAGGAGGCTGACCAGAGGCTAAGCGAGTTTCAGCAACTCGCCCGAAGTCACTCTACCAGGAAGCGACAGAGCAGCCCCTGCTGCCTCTTGAAAGCATTCGTTCACAAGGGTTTGGGGTAGAAATCTGCCCTTGGATTTGCAGGAACTTCAGCCCCGAGCAGGTGGCAGTCCAACTTCGACTGCATTTCAGATTGCAAACTGAAGGAGAAGTCTGGCTTGTACGCTAATCCTGTTATAGACACTGGAAATTAAACATTCAAATGTGAGGTATTATTCAGAGGAATGGTTCAGGTTGGAAGAGCTACCAGGGTTCCTCACCATGGTGGTGGTGGTGGTTTACACACACACACACACACACACACACACACACACACATACATTTGTTTTCTTGGTTACTGACTGACCTCTCGTGGCTTACTTTAGGCATTGCAGTTTCTGGTAACTAATTTTTGCAAAAAGCAGCTTTGTCATATTCCTAAGATCATGTCCTAAGGTCAACGAATAGTATATGAGGAAGAAAAGAAAAGAGATGACCTTTCCTAAGAATTCCAGTGGCAGAGAGAAAATAGACTGGGGGGGAGTGGGAAATGAAAATTTCCAGAAGTCCAGAAAAGTTAAAAGTTAAAGAAAAAATACAAAAGAGAGAGAAAGAGAGAGAGAAGCACTTCACATAAAAGAAATAGATTAAGATGATCATAATCATAAAAAGATATGTACCTAAAAGTATAACATTAACATTGTTGAAACAGGGATGGCAGAACTACGGGGACAAGTCTGTACACCAACTATGGTAATTAGAAAGCAAAACTCTGATTATAGCCTGTGTTAAAACAAGACACTTACTTCTCTGTGATAGGTCATATAGGTGAAAAATCTATAAAAATATTTTTTACATTATTTGTAATCTTAAATACATAGGGTGGGCCTTAAGAATGAACTTTAAAATGAAATATTCACAGAATGTCCACCAAGGAAGCCTCAGAAGTCATGTCAAACCAAGTCGTCTAACTATAACGCTCTACAGTTTGGAATCGACACAAAAACAAAAGATGAAATATATGTTTAAAAACAACTACAAACTACTGAATCATCCCAGGATTGCAGAGGACATTTTTCTATAAATTAAAAATAATTGACCTGAACAGCCATAAAAATTTGTGGGATACCACTAAAATAGTACCACAGCCTTTATGTATATATATACATATACATGTATATATATGTATATATATACATATACATGTATATATATGTATATATATATATAATAAAAATGTGAAAATAAGCCAGATAAACTAAAAAAAAAGGTATAAAAAATAACAAATCAAGAATAGCGATCTAAAAACAAGATTAACAAAGCTCAAACCTGGCTCTGACAAGACTGGATAAAATGGATAAAATTAATAAAAAAGGCAGGAGAGTGAAGAAGGAGGTATGACTACAGTCAAAACAGAGTTTTAAAAATAGTATTATGAACTATGGCCAATAACTGCAAAAGTTTAGATAAAATGGATAAATTTCTGGGAGAAAAAAGAATGCCAACACTGGCAAAAATAATTGAATGAAGCACTAAGCATTGAAGATATTTAAATAGTAATAAGAGATGCCCTCCTCTCTTCACCAGAGCTTCAAACGCACTTTGGTAAAAGAGTACTGATAAATTTTCAAGCATGAGATCATCCTTACCTCACAAAGTTGTAGCAGAAACGAGAAAAAGGAGAAACCCTGCTTCATTTTCTTTATATGACTAGGATAGCCATGCCTCAGTAAATTATAGTTCTCTTTGGTTTATGAGCTTTAATGTGAAAGTCTTAAATAAAGTATTAACTTATTAAATCCATCAGTTTGTTGAAAATAATGCATGATCAAGTGAAACAAGGGAAGGTGGTAAAATAATGGCAAGTTTATTAATGTAATTCCATTCTAGGATGGAATGAAGATAAAAGGAATGTGACTATTTCAGTAGTTGCAGAAACAAATCACTTAATAAATTTCAAGGCATTTTAAGTTTCTTCTTAAGTTTATGTACATATCTCTATACCCAATGTGGGGCTTAAACTCATGGCCCCCGGATCACAAGTCACACGCTCTTCTGACTGAGCCAGCCAGGTGCCCCAAAACATTTCTGATAAAAACTAAGTCATCTTAAAGGTGACAGCAGACATGGTGCTGAAATGGAGAAAGTTTCTAAACATCCCACTCAATACTGGGACCCATACAATACCCACTTTTATGACTACTGTTTAATATACACTGGAGGTCCAAGAAATCAAGTAAACATGGGAAACAGATGGGTAAGTGTCGAGAAAGAACAAAATAGTATGATTTACAGCTGACAAATCATTTACATAGAATTTACAATTCCATTTACAATAGGATCAACAGGTAAACCAGTGGGTCTAATGAGAGAGGAAGCATTTTGCCACTGCCAGAGCCTGCTAGAAATGTAATAAAACATAAGACAGAATTTATAACAACTGAAAATAATTAAGAACTAGTCTAATAGAATATACAAGACTTCTATGGTAAAAATTTGTGATTCCATTTCCAAGAACAAAGAAGATCACCTAAATAAACTGATGTAGCATGTTTATGTGTGGGAGAACATCACAAGAATGTTCTGTTTTCCCTGATTGCAAATTCACTCAGAATCCCATCAAGATGTTTTGAGCAATGTAATGTATTTATACTAAAATGTGTACGGAGGAACCAAGGTCCACAAATAACTCGGTTTGAAAAATGAGAGAGGGCACCTGTCCTCCAAGACAATAAGACGCTGTAAAGCCAGAGATTCAAACCATTGTGATACAAAGGAGGAACCGTAAACCAGAGGGAGAAATTATTTATGAAGCAGGGGTGAAGTGGGAAAACGACTTTAATATGTATGGAAAAATAAAAGTTGGAAATACCTCTTACCATACACAAAGTTGTTTTATGACATTATGACATTATGACTGGATTCATCCCTCGTTCAAGAAGCATTTCTGGAACACCACTATGTGTGAAGGGCTTTTCTCATTCCTGGGAATGTGTCCATGAAAAAAATGCAGAAGCCCTTGCCATCACTAAAACTTTAACTGCAGAGGGTGAATGTATAAAAGCCAGTAAAAGAAAATGTAAACTGTTTTCTCCAGGATCTTGGAGTGGGGAAGGGCTTATTAAACAAGAGTCAAAAAGCACCTGATGGGTTTGGTGACGGCATAGTTAAACATGAACGCACTGTATGACCCCATGGCTCAGAGAAATTCTCGTACATTTCCATAGGGACACTCATGCACATCCGCTCCTCATAGTGTTGTTTCCGGAACCAACCCTGATGTCTATCTGTTCAGGAGAGGACACGTGAGCTGTGGAAGGACACTACGGACTACCATGCATCCTTTAAGATACTGGATTACACTCAACAATACAGATGAGAGCCAAACATGATATTGAGTGAAAAAGCTAGTAACACAACGGGAACAAGAGAGTATTGTGCATGTAAATATAGAGGATACATATTCACAACCAGTGCTGTACACTCTACAAGGGTACATACATGTCAGGGCGTATATCAAACACTATTGAGCTGCTTCCTATGGGGGAGGGTGTGAGCATTGGAATGAGAATTAGGGACAAAGTGAATAAAGATGAAACAAAACAGAGGAAAAGTCTTGTATGGATTGATGGTGATAATGAGTTAAAAACTAAGGAATGTGGCTAACTCAACTCTTCATACTTGAGTCCAAAAGAAAGACGGGGGAGACATTCCCACCGCAATTTGGAAAGATGGCGGTAGGATGCAGTGGTCCCTAAATTGGAAGGTACCTTAGCAGGCAGGCACTCTGATTTCTGCATCTCTTCCGTATTCTTGGAAAAGATCACCCTCCACTTAGACTACAACACAGGGCAGGCTATTCGTGGGAAGAAGGCTATCGTGGGTTCAGAGTTCCTTCTGATGCATGGCCAATGTCACACTTCCCTAAACACCCAGCCACTGGTGTGAGTTCTGCTGCCTGGTGCAGTACCTTCTGCCACAGAAGAGTGCCCCAGATGCTCAACGAGCCTGCTGTTGTGGTTTGCTACATCTTCCCTCTTCCAGTCCCACGTGCCCACATCTTTCAGCTGTTCTTCCTGCGGCCCGTTCAGGGTCTCCTAAAAAGTCTCAGTGATGGATGGCATGTCATCAACATCAGCTACTGAATGTGCCTTGCTCGTTTGAGAACTGTGCTGAAGTCCTGCTGGGGACCAAGCATCGCAGAAGGTTCTATCATGGGAGCTCAGAAAAAGGAAACCACTTTTGTCAGGGTTATGACTGAAAGTCTCGAACTAAGAGTCTTGTTCTACTGGATTTTGAAATATTTAAGCTAAAATGGATCTCTGTTATCCAGAATGAGAGACTACATTTTATATATTGATTTATTCAGTCATCTGTCCAAGAAATAAATGTATTTTCATTGGCACTGAATATATTTCTTGTTCCAAAGTTTCCTGTGGACTCTGGAGACTGGAACATGCTTCTTTGTACAATGGATATAGAATCAAAGACCGGGGACCCAACCCCAGGGAGCAGGCTTGCTTCCGTGTCCATTACTGAACCAACTAGAAGGATTTGCCTCCCTCAGGCTCTCTGAATATGGTAGCTGCATTTCACTTCTTACTTGCTTGGTAGCAGCTATGGATTTCTCTGCCCCAAGAACTCAAAATTGCTCTCACCTTGGGACACCAACCACAATGTCTGTTCATGTTGTCTGGAAATCTAGAGTTCCTCTCATTAATAACTTTGGAAGATAAGTCCAGTAGGGTAAAATGAATCACTGTAGTTTGAAGATGGGTAAAAGAATGGACATAGAATTTGGAACATTCCACATTAATCAGGTCTTCATTAAAATTTTCAACAAAAAAAAATGCAAAGGACTTGAAACAAATTCAACAAGCCCTTCGGGACTGTGTTTTCAGTCAAAATCCTGTGAATGGGCACAACTCTAGGCAGCACACGTTTCCATGCTGGGGAATACAAGGGAGACCCCAACGGGCTTTGCTGGCACTTAAAACTAGTTGGGAACAGGAGCCACACAAAGGAGAATATCTTTAAAATCCCCACAGATATCACTGCAGTACTGAACTACATCCACGCTGCTCCAGTGGTTGGTGCACAAATGAAATTGGACAAAACCAGGGAGAAAGTGTCTCCATGCACATGTCTGGCAGGAAAATCAAGATTAGTAAGAAGGAGAAGAGCTAGAATGGTGGGGGAGAAGGGCAGGTGGGAGGTCAGGGCCCCCGCCATGACCAAGAATGGGACAGGCAGGAGCAGAGACCATGTTGGCTGTTTGGGAGGCTGGGACTCAGAGCTCTTACCCTTCCTGTGTCCATCTCCATGACCTCAAGACTCCTCCACTCCACCCAACACATCCAGGCCCCACAGAGAGGCAGGAACATGTGTTTCTTTTCCACATGAAGAAGTGGAAACCCAAGACAGGGCTAGAGGTTTCTCCAAAGTCACATAGCCATAGGACTGGAACTCAGGCTCCTAACTCATGGCCAGGTATACTCTCTTTTGTATGAAGCTGTGACTCCAATCGCCTGGTCTGCAGGAGGGTGTCAACCATGATGTTACATCATCTCTAATAAGTTAAGGAGAACAGGTTCAGGCTGTCCTATTCCAAGAAAGAAGCATGAGAGGAGGGAAGGAGTTTCAAAGCTGCTCCTGGTGTATGCATACGGGGCAGGGATGTGGGGACTGATTTCTCTGCAGCTGGTGGACAGACTGTCCTCAGTCACCCAGACTAGAAGAGTCTGAATTGTCCCCCAGAGCTCAGTCTTCCAGATCTACACCTGCAGGAGAAGTAGGGTTGCCGATGAGAGCTGTCACCCCATCTCTTCTCTGCTTGCTTTGCTCAGTCTCCTTGTCTTCAAGGCAAGACCTCCACATAGTCGCTGTTACTGTTCTCTGGTGAGGGGGGAAGCAGAAGACCAGCCATGAGACTCACCACCTAGGAGTCACACAGACCAACCTCACTCAAGGGAAAGAAGACCTCTTCCCCTGGCACAGGATGACCTCGATGCCACATCAAAGTGACATCTTCAGGGGCGGACGTATCGCAGGGAGCTCTCCTGGCAAAATAGGGGGTCTCTCAATAAGTTTAGGCATCCAGGTTTCCTGCTCCAGATGCCTCCACTCACCGGCAGAAAACCTGTATCTCCCTCTGAGTGAGAACAGCTGAAGCTTATTCTAAGGACGCCAAGGGAAGGGGAGGAAGCCAGCGAGTTGAGGAGAGGATGTCTGCCCTTTACCTACCAGGGCTAATCAAGCATGGGCAGCCGGGGTGGTAAGACTCCCGTCCAGTTCTTAGGAAAGAACTTGAAAGGACTCTCCTCTTGGCATTTGGGATTCGTCATTGCTGGACAGGTACGAGCACTGCCCCCACTAGCCTCGGCAACTCATCCGGGTTTTCCTAAGGACTGTGATGCAGGATGTTGCTGTCCCTTCTTGTGCTTTTTGTTCCTGTAAGTTTTGGTGGAACATGGCCATGGGATTACATCTGTAGCTAAATCTATAGGAAGTGACCTTGTGTGTATGTGGGGACGCAGTCCTTGGAGAGGGGGGCAGGGGGCTGAGAAAGAGCAGCAAAGGAGGGGTTGTTATTTTCATCATTAAAAACCCATGCTCAGTTTCGCTGGGAGGTGAGACCATTGCTGGTGGCCGGTGGGGTGACTTAAGCAGATGGAGTAGAGCGTGGGGTGATTGCGGGCTTCCTGGAACTCTGCCCTCTGCCCTTCTCCCAAGCTCGTGTGTACCCTGAACCCCCCAGTGACGACTGAAATCCCCCTGCTTTGGAATCGGACCATTCACGCCACCATGGGAAAACCGGAGTAAATGTCTTAGGAAACCCGGTTTGATTCAAACCACGTTGTAACTACAGATACTAGAGATGATTTTCTGAGGGTAGGTTTCAAGGGGGTCAGGTAAGCAATTGTGGCTGCTAGTGACACAATTTGAGGGGCCTCCGCATGGATTCTCTGCCTTCTGATTTACTGGCCATCTCTCATTTTCTTCCATGGCTTAATTCCGTTAGGGATATCTCTGAGATAATTTGTCCACTAATACAAAATAAATGAATGCTCAGCAAATATTGAGCAAAACATAACAGTATGAGCCTTGGGGAGGGCAGCGAAGCAATTTTCTCCTTTGAAAAATTTGCCTGCTTGTCCTTCTGTTCCCAAGCCTGTGGTTCATATAAGGTCACAGGATGAGCTTGAGGTCAGCTCTCCCAGAACGCCCTGGGGACCACTCTCGATCTCCTGACTAGCCAAGCAGAACCCTGCATGCATTGGCCACCTTCCGGGGCTCAAAGACACTGCTCTCCAACAAGATCGACATTGCTTTTTGGTGGGTAAAGCTTTTAGAGATAAAAAAAACAGAACATGGTGTGCATCTGCATGAATTCTACAAAGTGGGCCAGTGGAAGAAATGGAACTAAGGTTCATTTCTGACCCCCACATCAGAGCTTTTACCGTAAATACTATGCAAGCCCCCATGTCAGAGTTTTTACCGTAAATAGTCTCCGACAGTATCTGTGATCTTCTCCATCGTGGGCAGGAGCTGGCTTGCTTTACCGGATGTCCAAGTTGAACCACCAGCCCTTGATTTGGTTTCTCAAAGGTGGAGATCAAGTCCTTTAGGTTTGGAAAGAGCCTTTTGGGAGCACCTTCCACAGTCTGCCAAGATACAAGAAGGAGATCGCTTGTCACCATCCACTGTGCGTGCATTGTGACACTTCTCCAAGCAGCGGTCTGAGCCCTCAGAACAGGGCTGCCTCTGGGCTTGCAGACTGAAAACCAGCTGCGGGCAGTTCCTGCTTAAGAGTTCACATCAATTGAAATACACAGAAAGCTTTGCTTTGAAGCCCAGACCCCGACTCGAGCTTCTGCAAATAAAGAGGATTCATCATCAAGGGAACCCGCCCAGGTCTGCAGTATGAGTGAGTCCCCATCCTTGGTAAGCGTGTCTGGGACAGTTCTCAGAGCTATCCTGCAGACGGTCGCCCTCTGGAGCGGATGTCAGATGTATGCCTGGTTTTCTCAATGATCACTGGGGTTATCATACAGCTCCATGTCAGTCTGTAGAGAGAGGTGGAAGCCAGAAGGTTCTTGGACATGTGGTGTGGGTAACCTCCATCAGACACGCAGGTGACATTGAAGTCGGCTGCAGGGAGGTTCCATATAAGGTTATCGCTTCAACCCTCAGGGCAGGTTCTAAGTGCCCTCCTACCCGGGCCCCCACCCACCGAGAAATGCCCCGTGTCCGAGTGATAGCTGATTCCTATACCTCTTCATTTTGTCCAGACAAGAGACAAAATGGTATATTAAGGAATTATCACAATTTCCCAAAGCACGTGCGACAAAAGAGTTTTATACATTGTTTTTAGAAAACATTTTATGTTGAAATAGTTTCAGACTTGAAGTTGAAAAAATACTTTAAAAATTTTTATACATATCCTTCACCCACACCCCAAATTTTCTAAAAATTCTTTTTATTTTATTGATTTTTTTGACAAGAGAGAGCACAAGCAGGGGAAGGGGCAGGCAGAGAGAGAGGGAGAAGCAGGCTCCCCGGTGAGCAGGGAGCCCAATTCAGGGGCTCGATCCCAGGACTCTGAGATCATGACCTGAGCTGAAGGCAGACACTTAACCAACTGAGCCACCCAGGTGTCCCTCACACTACAAATGTTAACATTTATATTGTACATATTTGCTTTTCATTTTCTTTTTTAAATGTACATGTGCATACATGTACAAATATAGGGGTACATACACATATTCTTTTTAAAAAATATTTTGAGATTAAGTGTGGCCATGATAAATCTTTAACCCTAAATATGTCAATATTTCTCCAAAAGTAAGAACATTCCATATCCACACTAGAGTGATTAAAATGAGGAAATTAATCTTGATGTAATTCTACGTACTAATCTACAGACCTCATTCAAATTTTGTCAGTTGCCTCAATAATACCTTTTGTAAGAAAAGAAAAATTACACACACACACCGACACGTAGATAAACTTATATGTGTGTGTGTGTGCGTGCTTGTGTTTGGGGATCACAGTATATTCTAATTTCTTTTTGATATTGACAATGGACGTTAGCATATTGAAGATTCAGAGAAATCTGGCAGTGAAAAGTCTGCTTAACCTCAGCTCCAAGTGTTTCAAAAATATTATTTCAAGATTCGCCGTTAGTAAAGATTCAGTTAATCTTATTATACTCTACTTCCTAAGCCAGAGAAATCATTTCAAAACAGAAAGGGTTTTCTGCTTAATTCTCGATAAACCAGAAAAATTAAAGAAACCCCCAAGGCTGCCCATGGACTGATGCTTCCCTTTGTATTTTCATAGGACCATGGAGCTCACTCATCTTCCTATACGCTCAGACTCCTCCCCACCTTCCCATTCTAGCCCGCCCTGGTCACTATGTCATCTCACTGGACAGTGGCCTCTCCTGGAGTCCAGGCTGGTGCATTTGACCCCTGGGAAAGCCAGGGTCTAGAATAACAGCCTTGAATAGTCAAAAATTCTCCCCATTTTCCTCAGAGAAAGACAAAGTTTACTACAGATCTGACTCTGAACTGTATGTTGCTTCCCTTTTTACAATGCCTCTCCATGGCCACGTCTCAGGTTCAAGAGATGATCTCAGGTTCTCCCCCAATCTTTCATGGCTGCTGTTACAAGAGTTCTCGTACATTCTTACCTGTATATTGTAAAACCCATGACTCTCTTTGAAGATTCGATATGTGTAGACAAAATTTTTAAACCTGTAGAAAGATGACTGTGTGAATTGGCATGTTCTCATAGGCAAAACCAGATCACCTCTACCTACAACTCTATTTTCCGTGCAATGCCTTTGGCAATCTTGGGTCCCCCAAAGAAACTGATCATTTTCAGGCATTCTCATCTGTGGGAATTTGAAAGAGACAAAGGCTTGGAAACGGGGACCTTTATTCTGATGATGGAAGTCTGTGCTTGTAGCAAAGAGGGCAAAGCGAGAGAATTCACTATTTCCACGGTCTTGGTATTCTCTCTAGTTTTTTCACTCAGCTCTAAGTTGATACAACATAAAAAACACCATTGAGCCATTCCTGTTTTGCTTACTAAATGACATGTCCTTGAACTTGATGGAGATAATTAGTGTTAAAACAGAGAATGTTGCGAATTTTGCCCAAGGAAATGATGCATTGTGCTCTTGTTCTTCATTGGAATTGGCACCACTGGTTAAGTGATCTAACCAGAATCTAGACAATAGACCCAATCTAGCAAGTTCCAAAGCACAACACAGCATACACACATTACCATATTTCTCCAATTCCAAGATGCCATTCGTTGTAAGGGGCCAGTTTAACAAAAGCTTCCCAGGAGGAACATGCATGCATTAAATGTCTCTGTCAACTGTTTAACATGTTCTGATTCCCCAGAAATATTAAAGTGTAAAAAAAAAAAAGATATTGACATGACGCTCAGATTACCTAATGATCTGCCCATGACTCCCCTCGCACCCCCCTCCCCAGGGCTTGCACCTATGCCAAAGAATCATTTGTCTGAACTGGGAATTTAGAAACAACTTAGAGCTTTATGGTACAGAAGATTTGATCTCTGGTTGTCTGGAGGCTTCGGCAATTGACTTCAAATCCCCATTCTTCTTGTGGGGGTTCCCGAGGCCAGAGTAAGCCAGTGGGTGTCCCCAAGTCACATTGCAAGCAACAAAACATTTCACGTGAGTCCTTATCCACATGAAAATTTCTTTTCACAGTGATATCATTCCAATAAAGATCCAAGCGAGGTCCACACATTGCATTTGGCTGATTACATAGATCTTTGAAACCCAACGATCAAGTGTTTAATTCTGAAATGACTTCATTTTTAGCTACGTCCTTGTATTATCAACTAAGAAAATCTGCACCGGAGGAGTATGGAAGACTAAAACCCACGGAGCTTCTATTATTAACCAGTCCAAAAGCCATCTACTTCAAGTTCTAAAGACAGACATTGCTCAAATATCATCTTTCTTTCTTTTTTTTTTTAGATTTTATTTATTTATTTGAGAGAGAGAGTGAGAGAGAGCACAAGCAGGGAGACCAACAGGCAGAGGGAGAAACAGGCTTGCCCCTGAGCAGGGAGCCTGAAGTGGGGCTCGATCCCAGAACCTGGGGATCATGACCCAAGCTGAAGGCAGATGCTTAACTGATGGAGCCTCCCAGGCACCCTGAATATGATCTTTTACTTTGCAAAGCATTTAAAATGGAAAAAAAAAAAAAGGCCACGTTACAACAGTGCTTGACAAAGAAATTAACTTGTTGAACTTCTGATACCTACATGTCTTTATTTTGGAATGTTTAGGGGGGAAAAACTCTATCAGAGATTACATAGCAGTGAGATTATTATCTACTTTATAGGGCTATAGTGGCATTGGGTAAACATAAAAACTTATTTTTTAATGTCCCCTGTTCCAGTGATTATTTATAAATGCTGCTTATAAAATTTGTAAAAGATACAGGATTTTTCAGCATGCATTTGCACTAAACATACGTAAAAAGACCTGGCTTACCCTAGGCCTTTGCCCCATCCCCAGGGGTAATGGGGGGCCCTCCCTGACCAACGCTCACAGTCTTGCCTCCACTCTGCCTTGAGCCTCTGGGGCTGCTCTCATCCCTCTCCACCCCTGCTGTCATCATTAGAAGAAGCCTAGTCTTGCAGGTCATGAGCCTGTTCTCTAAACATCCCTGTCACCTTCTTGCTCTAAGAGAAACTGGCTCTGCTCCAGGATACAGCCTCCCCTGTCCCATCTACAAGGCTGCTTCTTTCTCCCGAAGTCCCCTCCCTGCAGGGCCTGGAGGGGAGGCCAGTTTTCTTGTTGCTGGGGCTCTTCTGGGTTGTTGCCCTCCTGCCTCCAAATCCAGTGCTTTCCACGGTATTAGGTGATGTCGCCTACTACCCCTCTCTGTTGCGGTGTCTCCTGCCCCGGCTTGTTGCCACTCATTTCTCTAGGGTCCAGCTCTTAGCTCACAGTCACTGTCTTCAGAGCTACTCCTGCCTAACTCTCTGGCAACTGCAGTCCATATGTACACTCCCCTTCAGCTCCTCAGGTCCTCGAACTTTCTCCTCCAGTGGGCTCATCCTGCACCCACATCAACCCCTCACTCTGTGTTCACAACCAGGACAGTGGGGCCCAGGGCAAAATGAAAACGGAAGGCCCCTTGCTAACAAATGGTTAGGGGGTGCCTAGGTGGCTCGGTCAGTTAAGCATCTGCCTTTGGCTCTGGTTATGATCCCATTGTCCTGGGATCAAGCCCCATGGTGGGCTCCCAGCTCAGCAAGGAGTCAACTCAGCTCTGCTTCTCCCTCTGCCCCTCCCCCCATGCTTGCCACTCTCTCAAATAGATAAAATCTCAAAAAAAAAAAAAAAAAGGGATGTACTTAAAAAACAAAACAACCCCATAAACCCCCATAATGTTTAGAAATTTCGAGATGGTGACAGCAGAGTATTGAAGCCCTGTGAACGCTGGGCTCTGGGCAACCACATGGGTTGTAAGTCCCGAACGCAGCCCTGCTTATAACTTTGAGCTTGTGGTTGCCCGTACCTGCAACCTTTTCCTACTGTGAATGTCACACATCCCACTCTCTGGCCCCCACTCCCAGGTCCTTTCCTGCATTCGCTGACCCCATCAGTCCCTTGCCACAGAGCCTCTGGTCCCCTGGCCTTACCTCCTTCCACTGTTGTCGCTCACCTGTCCTCGTTCCCTTGGCATGCTGACTGGTCTCACTTTCAGTTTGAATTACTCGGGTGCCCCCAGGCAATCACTGACTCTCTGTTCCCTCAACAGTGAGTGTACACGGTCCCCTTTCTTCAGAAACCAGGAATACCTCACTTCACTGATGACTTCCCAGAGGTCCAAGCAATCAGAAGAGAATTCCCAGACTCTGAGCTGCCACAGCTCTTGTCCTGGGCGCTCACATCCTGAGCCTTCACAACCACGCACAAACTTTGCACGCCACTCTCTGGAGCTAATCCCTCTCCCACTGAAGGCTGCCCATTGTCATCTGTTCAAGGACTTAGTTCTAGCAATTTCTTCCTCTCTCTCTCTCTAATGTCATTAATTATTATTCTTTACCCAACAGCCAGGGTGGCCCTTATTCAAAAATACGAATCAGATGTTTTTTGACTTATAGAGCTTTATTAGCTTTTCCCACTTGTTCAAAAGATTTTCCCATACAGATAAATAGCATAAATATTTGTAATCTACTTGCAATTGATATGCTTTTGATTTTAGCATAACGTACTTTGATTCTTATTCTGTCTAATGTTTAATAAACACCTTTAAGTTGTGTGCCCCCAAAAACGTGAGTCAAGTCATGTTCCTCCCTTGCACAAAAATATGCTCCATTTTTTTTTTAAGTTTTAAGTTTTCTTTAAGAGATTACTTGTAAGTAATCTCTACGCCCAACATAGGACTCAAACTCATAACCCTGAGATCAAGAGTTGCATGCTCTTCCAACTGAGCCAGCCAGACGCCCCAAATCTGGTCAATTTCAAATAAGAAAAATAAGACTGGTGTGTGTGTGTGTGTGTGTGTGTCTCTGTCTGTGTGTGTGTCTGTGTGTGTCTTTGTGTGTGTGTGTCTCTGTGTGTCTGTGTGTGTATGTCTCTGTGTGTCTGTGTCTCTGTGTGTGTGTCTCTGCGTGTGTCTCTGTGTGTGTCTGTGTGTGTCTCTGTGTGTCTCTGT
>ML104392.1:318050-345555 GCA_003697995.1 Taxidea taxus jeffersonii
CAGATGGCAGGCAGTGTTTCTGTATCAACAGGTCTCAAATCTTATTAAGCTATAATTAAGACAGTGAGAACTAGGTCCAGGGCAGAAAAGATATTAATGGGATAACACAGAGAGCCCAGAAACAGACCTATCCGTGTCTGAAAATTTGGTAGATGCCAGAGCTGACACAGCGGGCCAGTGAGGAGGAATGGACTATTTGTTAAATGGTGATGGCAATGTCTTAATGTGGAAATAAATAAAATCGGATCCCTACTTCACATTCTGATTGAAAACAAAACAGTGAGCTCAGGAGAAGGAAGTGTAAGCGAACAACTTCATGACCTTGAGTTAAGGAACGAGCTCTTACATCACCAAAAGTACAAGCCCTAAGAAAAGATTAATAAACTCACTATGTTAAAATTAAAACTTCCAATTATCAAAATGTATAATTAACAGAGTGAGAAAGTCCACAGATGGGGAGAAATCACCGCAACGCTACCGTAGGAGAAGAACGTTAATGTACCTTTAAAAAAAGGGTGATGGAATGTCCAATAAACACATGAAGAGATGTCTTCCTTCACTATCAATCAGGGAAATACAAATTAAACTACAATTAGATATCATTTCATACCAGATTGGCAAAGACATGAGAGTTTACTCATGGAAGATACTGGCCGTGATGTGAAGCTATCGAAGGTTCTACGCACAGCTAAGGGGGATGTAATTAGATACTAATGTCTTGGAGAACAATTTGGCAAACTTTACGAAAGCTGAAATGCATACAACCTGTAAGCCCAAATGTGCAGTTTTTGAGATGGGCAATATTGGCACAGAAGTGACAATGCCAATATTACATTCTTTATTGAAAAAGCAAAGATTACAGAAACTAAACAGCTTTACCATCTAGGAAATCATAAATATACAGTATTAAGTAAAAGTATAAATTAATGAAAATACACAAGATAAATACATATTTTCTAATGTAAACTATCATTAGATTAGATTAATCAGGGCACCTGGGGGTCTCGGTCAGCTCAGCGTCTGGCTCTTGCTTTCAGCTCAGGTAGGGATCTCAGAGTCTGGGACTGGAGCCCCATGTCAGGCTCTGAGCTCAGCGCAGAAGCTGCTTAAGATTCTATCCTCTCTCCCTCTCCCACTGCCCCTTCCCCACCTTTCTTTCCCTCAAATAAATAAATAAAATTAATTAATTGACATCCAAGAACCAACCACTCCAAATGCTCCAAACCTTATTAAATTTTCACTGATAATGAAAAATTCAAAGTAAAATAGGTCTTTTTAGTACAATTTTGATGTGAAAGAAGGGAAGGAGAGAGGTAGGGATGATGGGAGAGGGAGGGAAGAAGGCAGGGAGGGAAGGTGAATCAGTGCGGCCCTCCGTGGTTTCTGAGGGTTTTTTACACAAAGGTTTCCATCCGCTGGAAAAGCATTATTTGTTGATAAGGCTTGGGGAAGGCTAAGATGCAGACTTCAAGCTCACCGAATACTTTCCTCTGATTTTTTTTACCTTCAAGCAATCTCATCCCTTGTCCTGCAACTTGAAAAAAGAAAATCTGGTTTGAAACTTTTGGATCTTTATAGAAATTGGTGTCTTTTTACTGAGAGCAGAGTTTGCCACTTGAGCCATCTGTCATCTCAGTGGTTACATCTCTAAGATTCCCCATGCTCACAGACCGCTCCGAAACGGTCTTTATCCAAACATAAACACAAAAACAAAACCGTTGAAAAGTGCTCCCCTGCAATTCTAGCGTAGCTGGCACAGTGTTATCTTAGCTCCAGGCAAACCGTATAGTGCGTCAACACTTCCGTGTGTCCCCCGGTGGCCATCACAAGAGCCCTCCTTCATCCCCATCACCTGAGGATTGTCCCCCCATCCTCCCCCGCTCTGGTGACCAGCTGAGCATTCTCTAGAGTGAAGAGCCTGTTTCTTGGTTTGTCTCTTCCTTCCCTTTGTTCCTTTGTTTTGTTTCCTAACTTCCACGTAGGAGTGAAATGGACCCGTATGGCCACGAGATCGGTTGCAGATGATTCATACCAACTCCAGTTGTGATAGTTCTGGTGGAGTAAACAGATTGTGATGTCTCCCTGGAATGGAATCCCACTCAGCAACGAGAGGCATGAACTCTGGCGCGTGTAACTAACTATACGGATGAGTCTCAAATTAATTATTCTGGGCGGTAGAAGTCGGACTAAAAGGACTGCTACTTTATGATTTGATTTACGTTACAAATTCTGGAAAATACATAGGAATCTAGTGCCAGAAAGTAGATGACGCTGTGTTGGGGCCTTGGCGGGTGGTGGGGGGAGGGAAGTTCACAAAGGGGCACGAGGGTGTTTTTGGAGGGGATGGAAATGTTCATTATTTGGGCAGTGGCGATGGTTTCATGAGTGTAGGCAGATGTCAAAATTCATCAAATTGTACACTTTTTATTTTATATCAATGATTCCTCAATAAAGCTATAAAGACCATGGCATAAAAAGGTATATGAATAGAATTTATATTTGCTCTAAAATAGAAACCAAATTTAAGTTCATTTTACATATATGATTCTCACTGCCTCCACGGTTCTTCTTGGCATTAGAGAGAAAAAAACTATTTCCTGTATTTGCTGTTGGGGCCTTAGTAAATATGCCGTGTCTCGACATCCAGCATGAGACCGCCCCACGGTGAGGACGGCTCTGGACAGGACAACAAGGAAGGAGGTCTAGACAGGCGCTCAGTTATTTCTAAGGTTTATAATACATGGTGTATTGAGATGCCTGCTTTCTTGGCTATCCTGTGGAAATCTTCAACCCCATTTAAATGTGAGAAACACACAGAGCTTATAAAGCCCATTTAAAAATCTTCGGCATTATCTTTCAGTTGAGGTGAAAATTTTCAACTGGAGAAGATCAGAATAGGGCACCTGGGTGGCTCAGTCACTTAAGCGTATGCCTTTGGCTCAGGTCATGATCCCAGGGTCTGGGATCGAGTCCTGAATTGGGCTCCCCACTCAGCGGGGACCTTGCTTTTCCCTCTCCCTGTGCCCCTCCCCCTACTTGTGCTCTCTCTCTCTCAAATAAATAAACAAATAAATTAATAAAATCTTTAAAAAAGAAAGAAAAGGCTAGAATTCAGGTTTTCTGAGCTTCTGCCTATCTTTGAATTGCTTTACTCTTTCCAAAGGGGCTTAGCCTTACAAGTGGCCATCATGCGAGGCTCTCTTCAAGGGTCTCGGTGTCCTTGCTCCGTTCATGACGAGTCCATAACTACCAGACGACCTCATGTTGTCACCAGTGAGGCAGGGAAACTTCTTCACATTCAAGTCTGTAGTTTTATTGTAAACCAGACTTTAAAAGGTCATTTGAAGGAAATGGAATTATCTGCCCTATGATGACAACTAGGTAGTCTGTATTTCTCTGGGCCTTGACGCAAGTGTGAAACACGCATCAATAAAAAGTGTTTTAAGACTTTTGTCTTCTGGCCTTCTCACTCGTTTTGATTGGCCTGTGCCTTGGCACAACCTTTTATGCCACTAATTGGTCAAGGTGTGTTAAAATGTTAAAAATTCTAGGATTTTATCCTAAGGAGAGAGTTGGGCAAACTTGCAAAGACGTAGGCACAAAAATGTTAACTATCTCAAGTTACACTGAGTCCTTCAGACTGAAGTGGAAATAACCTAAATGTATGATTATGTACCAATTAGGACAGATCCCACCAATAAAATAGTAAGCGATCACGGAAAGATGATGTGTATTGGCTTTCTTTGATGATACCAACAATGCACTGACCAAAAAAAATTGGCAAACCGTCACGTGAAACAAACCAGGGGCCTAGAGAACAGTCTGGAGGCACATACACTGAACTACTAGAAATGGTCATTTTCATGTGGTGAAATTGAGAACATTTCTGCTTTCTTTTGGTGGCTGTTTTTTGGACCTTTCCCTATCATGAGTTTTTCTAAAATAATAAAAATGTTTGGAACATCTTTTTCTCTGTGAGCTCTAGAGTCTTGCCAAAGATCTCAGAATCTGAGAGACCCCCTCCCCAGGGATCTCCCACTCCTCCTTCCTATTGCTGTGTCCTCCTAAGTGAGGGCCCTGGGCAAGTCACAGCCCAGATTCTTCTCCCCACCTGCGGCCTGCTGCCGGCTACAGAAAGTCTCCTGCCCCTCAGGCCCACAGCTATGGCCCTTGAATCTTCCCACATCCACTGCATTTTGACTCTGCTCATTCTAGAGGCAGACCCGGTTTCAGCTTCTAACACTCACTAAGTCACACTGCAGAGAGAGCAGTTTGGCACGTTGGCGTTTTCTATCGAGTCTGAGATCAAGTCACATTTCCTGTCCACATTTACCACAGAGCTTTCGGTTCAACACTGTCTGCTGCTGGGCCAACTCTCCGCACGACTTTATTTCTAAACTCCCCCGTAATGTGTTTCTTTAGGTCTGTGAAAGCATGGACGTTGGGATGTTGCCATTTGAATGCAGCGAAGAAGATGGGGCCGCCCAGGTTCTGGAAGCAGAATGGCAGGACTCCACAGATCAGGGTCTGCTGCCAAGCCCTCAAGTCCCCTGCTTGGGCGCGTCATAACACAGTCCCAGGGTCACAACCTTGAACATATTTCAGCGGCCCTGGGGACATCGGTAAGAGGGGGTCATAATGACATACTGCCAAGTTGGGCTTGGACGATTGTTTAACAAGAAGCTCCCGTTTCTTTCCCCACAAATTAGGGATAATGTCACCTACTAGAAACGGCTTCGCAAAGAGTCGACGAGATAAGGAATGAGACCTGCTGACCATAGTGTTTGGCTCAGAGGAACGCACCTTCATGGTGGCTCTGAATGCATAGATTCGGGAAAGTAGGCTAATTCTGGTGTTGGACATCCTTTTGGCTTTGCTCACATAAGGTTGTGTATCGAAGCATGGATTGCTCTGGGTGACCTTTCCTGTACCCACCTTGCAGTAGCCTCTCTGTCCCTCCCTGTACCATGACCCTATTTGGTTTTCATCATCTTGTTTCCTTTTGCTGAAATACGTGTTCATGAGGGCAAGACCGATGCCTGTAGTATTCACCACTATTTCACCAGTGCCTAGAACCATGTCTGGAACATGAGAGGTGCTCGGTATATGCCCACTGAATGAATACCTAAAGGTTCTATTATTCATCCTCCAAGTCCCAGTTCCGTCCAGGCTCTCCACAGCTCACTGAGTGGGTCCCTCCCTGCTCTCAGTTCCCATATGCCCCAGTGCGAGTGCAGTCATCAGCATGCACTCTGTGGTACTCCCCCCGCCTTAATTTCTTTATTTTCCCCACCAGGCTTTGAGCTATGTTGAAGGCACCAATCGAGTGCCTAACATAGTGCCTGGCATATAAGAGGCTTTCAATATTTGTTGAACAACCAGACTCTAGTTCAATTAGTTGTTCAGTTAGTGGAACAACTAGGTCTGTACTGAGCTGTGTGATCATTTCACAAGTCTCATGCGAAGGCCCGTTTCGGTGGGAGCCATTTGACCTGAGCCTTAAGCCTGGGGGTACCTGAAATGTGTCTGCCTTTCAGGGACATGGGCAGGGAAGAGGGTGAGGCCTGATTATGGGCAGATGGCCCCCAAATATGTATTCTTCCCACTTCATTTGATTTTTAAATTATTTTTCACCTTCCTTTGTAACTTACGCTTTACAAGAACACTTAAGCTGGGTTGATACTCCACAAAATAGTTGAAAATAAATATTGATTTTTAAAGGGAATTCCAGTAGAGACTACCCACCCTGAGGTCTGGATCAAGGTCTCCTGTCTTTATGATATCCCTTGCAACTTTGTTTCCCATTCCTGCTGTTTGCCCTGCCATCGCTGATTCCTCACCATCTCCCATCCGGAGACACAACCACTGTCGTCTGTACCCTTTGGTGCGTCCTCCATGCATCAGATTGCAGTCCTTAAATCTCCCATTGGGAGTTTGGAGGGGTCTAGTCTTGTCACTTGCCTGCTTGGGAACCCACTACATCTTCCTGCTGTCTATGGACTCATTCTTCTCAGACCTGATAATATTAGCCCAAACCTACTTTTCCAAAAGCTGGTTTCCAAGCTACCTTTCGGGAACCCTGTGTGATTCATGTGTGCTTTCAAACATCCTGCCTCTAGACCTCTGCTCTGCTCCCTTCCCTCCCTGACATGCCTTCTATCCCATTTCCATGTGATCAAATCTTACCACTCTTCCAGGTCCCAGCTCAAATACCATCTCCTCTAAGAAGACTCTCCTGCTCATATTTTCCCTTCAAGTTGCATAAAACTTCTCTTAAATTTATACTTTACCCTTTTTAAATTGATTTATATACTTTGGATCTCCTTGGGGAAAAAAAAAATGCAGGTTCCCTATTGAAATTTCACTGGCTCCTAGCACAGCGTTTGAATAGTGTAGCAGGGATTCACTACTTTTTTGTATACTTTTTTTTCATTACAAAAGTCATACATGCACATAAAAAACATTTTTTTTATTTTTTAGGTTTTTTTTAAATTTTTTTCTTTAAGCTTTTTTATTTAAACATATAATGTAACCCCACCACCCTCTCATAAAAAACATTTAAACAGTGTAAATTTATCAAATGAATACATCCACTACTTCTCCCACAAGTCACACTTTCTCAGTTTCCTAGCTGTAATCACTATTACAAGTCTCTTACATACCTCCTAGAAATTGTGTAAGAATATGCAAGGATCCGAACGCGGCTGATCTCGTCTGATCTCAGAAGCTAAGCAGGGTTGGGCCTGGTTAGTACTTGGATGGGAGAATATGCAAGGATCCAGGCATACCTTTTTTTTTTACACAAATGGGATCACGTTTTACATCTTGCCTTTTTCTTACCATAGATATTGGAGGTTTTTTCATACCATATATGGATTTACCCAATCTTATTAATCAACTTGCACCTCCTCATGCTGTCGTAAGTAAGATAAAGTAGGCTATTATTAGGTCATATAAGATAGATGTTTTTAAAAAAATCTTTTAAAGTAATCTCTACACTTGGAGTGCCTGGATTTCTAGTCGGTTAAGCGTCTGCCTTCGGCTCAGGACTCTGATCCCAGAGTCCTAGGATCAAGCCCCATGTCGGGCTCCCTGCTCAGCGGGGTGTCTGCTTCTCCCTCTCCCTCTGCTGCTCCCCCTGCTTGTGCTCAGTCTCTCTCTCTCTCTCTGTCAAATATTTGGGTTACATTGCCATTTGAAGAGACTGTGTTCGCCTGTGTGATGGTGTCTGCTTCCTGGCACCCTAACTTTGAGTATTTCCATAGTTTTAATTCTTGCCTATTGAACATTTAAAAATAGTATCTCATTATTCTTCCAGTTTCTATTTCTCTAGTTATGAGTGAGATCTAGCATTTTTCCTTCTTTCTTTTTCACTTTCTCTTTCCAAGAATCTCCTTCTCTTTCCCTTTCCCTAGTTTTGTATTGTCTTTTAAAAACACTTATCTGTTTATGAGGTTCACTTGTCCTGTCAGTTTGCTGATAGCCTTTTAAGTTGTTTTTATCAGCAGTTTTTTTTTTTTAATAGTAGTCAGATTCATCAGATTTTCCTTTTTTGGCTTCTGCGCTTTACATCCTGCCTAGAAAGGCCCTTCTCAACCCCAGGCATATATTTTAAAAGTTCATCATTTCTTCCTAGTATGCATGGTTTCATGTTTTAAAAAAAATAACTTGTGCATTAGAACCACTTCAAATTAATTTACTTCAGGAAGAAAGGCATTCAGATGTATTTTTTTTTCTTGAAATGACCAGTCAAGCACCCAACACTATTCATGGTTGTTCAACATCATTGATGAGAAACACACTTTTAATCATAAGCTAAATTCCAATGTATTTGGCCTTATTTCTATCAGACTCTGTATTCTATTCCACTGATCTATCAGCACCAAAGTCTTTTTTTCTTGAAGTTTTTTTTTCAAGATTTTATTTATTTATTTGACAAAGAGAGAGACAGCACAAGCAGGGGGAACAGCAGAGAAAGAAGGAGAAGCAGACTCCCCGCTGAGCAGGGAGCCAGATACAGGACTGGATCCCAGGACCCTGAGATCATGAGCTGAGTGGAAGGCAGATGCTTTACAAGCTGAGCCACCCAGACGCCCGTAGGATTTTACTTTTACATAATCTCCACATGTCAGGCGGGACTCCAGCCTACAACCCCCAAGACCAAGAGTCACATGTTCCTCTGATTGAGCCAGCTAGGCACCCTTAGTCCCTTTTTAAAAATAAAAAATATTTTTGGCTATTCTAGCAGGTTCCTTGTGTTCCATGTCCCACCTGAATACACTTTATGATCCTTGATGAAAACTAAAAATTCTGTTAATCTTTTTTTACTGGAAACATACTGAATTTATAGATTAATTGTGATAAACTGATATGCTTCCAAACTGAGTCCCTAATTTCCTGTATATCTTCTAGCAAGTTCCCCAGTAGGTACTGAAGTTTTCTTCATACAAACCTTACACATTTCATATCCCTTTATTCCTGAGTATTATTATTATTTTTTGCTAATGTCAATGACAAGTTTTATTATGTTTTCTTACTGGTTACTGGTTTTTTTTAATGAAAAAGATATTGATTTTAATTTGAATTTTATAAGCAGATACTGTTAATTGAATGTTCTTAAATTTTTAAGTTTTTTAAAATTAAATATTAGATTTCACAGACATAAAATCATGTCAATTGCAAATAATAATTTTACCTTTTCCTTTTTGATTTTTACCTTTATTTCCTTATTATTTTATTTTACCTTTATTTCCTAATTACACTTGCTCATCTGTCCTGGAAAATGCTCCCTAGTAGTACTGGTAATGAGTATCATCATCTCATTTATGATTTTAGCAGCGATTCCCCTATGCTTTACCCAGCCTTTGGTTAAGAAAGTATCTATCTAGCTTTGTATGACTAAGCATGTGTAAGTGCATGTGTGCGTGTATATGTGTGTGCATTTAATTGAGGGATGGATGTTGAATTTTATCTAACACCTTTTAAGCAAATTTGAGCAAGTTATGCAGTTTGTCAACTTTGCCTGCTAATACCTAATTAAACTACCCAACGTGGAACCCAACGTGGAACCATCCTTGACTTCTCGGAATGGACTGCTCTTGAGCATGGTGTATTTTCTCCTCTAATGTGTTACTGGCTTCTGTTTTGTTAGTACTTTCTTGAAAATGGATATTAATTGAAATTGAAATTGGTCTATAGTTTTCTTTTGTGCATATGTCCTTATTGGAGAAAAAAAATGTTTTACCTTCATGCATAGGAACTGAGGGAAGAAAACAGAGAACAGAAGATAAACAACTCCAGCTAAAAATGGGTAAAGAACTCTCAAAATGCGCAACTCTCAAAAGAAGAATTACCAACGGCGAAAAAATATATGTAAACACCTTCATCATCACAGGTAATGTGAAAATTCCAACTACTAACCCCTTCAGGCTACCTTCCTTTCACCTGCATCCCTGGTATCATACAACAAAGGAAAGGGATCTCTCTGCCTATTCTGTTAGTCCCAATAGTCCCTTTTGTCCCCACTCTCAGAAGCACTGAAGCATATTCATAGACACACTTTGGTTTTAATTCCTTTAGCAGGTAGAAGAAAAATTTCAGTGATCTCTCCAAACAGAGCATTTAAAGATAGTAGGTTCCCACTGATACCTGTTCAAGATTGTTTTCTTTCTTTTTAAAATTTTTAAAAGATTTTATTTATCTGAGAGAGAGAGAGAGAGAGTGCAGGAGTAGTGAAGGGGCAGAGGGAAAGGGGGAAGCAGACTCCTGGCTGAGCAGGGAGCCCAACACGGGACTCAATTCCAGGACCCTGGGATCATGACCTGAGCTGAAGACACTTAACCAACTGAGCTTCCCAGGTCCTCCCCACCTCCCCCCATTTTCTAAATGAGACTAAACAAGCTCCTTCAGCAGAGGGGTTCTTGAACTTCATACAGAACTCTTTGGAAATGCCAGATGCATTTTTTTTTTCCAGATGCATTTTAACACCAGCAAGTCATTTGAGAAATCTGGGTTCTTTTCTTCATCTAGAAAATGCTTATGGCAGCACTGATAGGCTATAAGAAGGATAAAAGGAAATGATGCATGTTGAAACTCTTTACAAACCTAACACAATTTGAAATCATACTGTAAGTGTCACAGGCAGAACCGGCAGAACATATGCGAACACTTAGTCTCTCAGATAAAAATTTCATAAAGGACATCAAGCCTTTTCCATAGCAACTGAGCTGACCTGTCCAGGCACCTTCTCTCTATCCCCTCACCTTCATGCTTCCTGTAGCCCTTCCCTTCGTTGCTATACCCCTCCCGTCCTGCCCTGCTGCAGAGGGTCCTGCTGGGGGACATTTGCTCCAGGGAGGGAAGGGCGGGTGGCAGAGCTGGGACAGACCCTTTCCTTGCACGCTTGTCCAGCACTGCCTCACTTTATCTCATTCTGCTCATTGGGGCTGCAAGGTCAGAGCGCAGTACAACTTCTTTTGTGATCAGCTATCAGGACCACACTCGGGGGAAGGTTCAGAATGTGTGGAAGTGGAGACTACTCACGAGACACAGAGGCACAGGACTCCCGGCATGGACTCGCTGTCCCTTATCAGGAAGTTGCCGTCTATCCCGTCCTCCAGCAGCAGGGTCTCACAGTCTTTTTTGGACAGAGGGCCGTGGTAATAGGGCAGGTCCACGGGGAGCCTGTTGGGAGCCCTGTAATCCATCCTCAAGTTCAGGGCCGGCTCCAAGGAAGGAACTGGAGGAAGGGGCCTCAGGGAGCCTGGGGGAGCTGCTCTTCTGCTGGCTGGTAGGAGTGAGACGAGGCGGTTCTGCGGGACTCAGATAGTTTTGCAAGATTCAGGAAGTGAGAAGGGTGGGGTGATGAAGTGACCACACATGTCAGCCTGTCAATGACCCTAGTGTGATGCACAGAAGTATGTGAGAACAGTTTGAGCCACAGTATCCTCAGCGATGTTGATGGCGGGCGCTGAAGGGCAGGCGCCGAGCTACCTGGACCTGGGTTGCAGCCCTGTATAGCACCCTAAATCCCCCATTTTTCACCTTCTCCGGCTGCTGGTGTTCCTTTCAGAGAGTACCCCACTGCCTTTTGCTGTGATGGATGCCCCCAGCCTGCTGAGGCTGCCTCTGATTATGCTCTGCTGAGCTTGGAGCAGGTGCTCGAGAAGTGCGTAGATGCTGAATAGGTCCAGGGATGTCCTGGTGTAATGGGCCAACTGAAAAGGTAGGACTTCCACAGGTCAAATAGCATGAGCAATGGAAGATGTTCTTTTCCCAAAAATGGGAATCAAAAGCGATTGAGCATGATGAGAGAGGACAGCCCATCCCTGGCTGAGGCTGCTAGCCATTGATGGACAAAAGCTGCTGTTAACATCTTCCAGCATTATGCCTTTTGGGGAAAGAGCCGGTGCCAGTGGGAGGGATATCTGAGTGTGCAAAATTAGTACAGGGATGCATCTCTTGGTGGAAGAAAAGAGTACAGTAACTTTGGTCTGAATATCCTCAGATCCTTTGAAGTTCCCATTTTGGAGGGCAGCAGTGATGTGTCCCCGTGAAGAAAGACCAAGAAGAGTCTATCCAGCTGGAGACACCGAGCCCTCTTAAGACAAGCTGGTATTGATGAAAAATCCTCTTTCCTCCCCCTTCTTTTCTTCCTGCCTTCCCACCTTCCATCCCCCCTTCCTTCCTTCCTTTCTTCCTTCCCTCCTTCCTTCCTTCCTGAACCTTTTTTACCAAGATAGATATCTACCAGCTGATGTTCTTGGGAAAGGGGGCTTCTGTTATCTGAGGGTCAGAGTTAGCCCTAAGAGTAATTTTTTTCTTTTTTAAGATGTATTTGTTTATTTATTTGAGAGAGAGAGAGAGAGAGAGAGAGAGAGCATGAGCAAGAGGGGCAGAGGGAGAGGGAGAGAGAATCACAAGCCGACTCCATGCTGAGTGAGGAGCCAATGCGGGCTCCGTCCGTCTCACCACACTGAGATCATGACCTGAGCTGAACAAAGAGTCAGATGCTTGACTAAGTAGCCACCCAGGTGCCCCATCCCTAAGGGTAATCCCTAAAGCCTCTTCCCTCTCAGCTTTATTGAGATATAATGGACAGATCACAATTGTGTAAGTTTAGGGCATACAATGCACTGATTGGGCATATTTATACATTGCAAGGTGATCATCACCATACCATTAGCTGACACCTCTGTCTTGTCACCGGTTTACCATTTCTTTTGTGTGATGAGAACATTTAAGATGCACTCTCGTAGCAACTTTCAAGCATGTCATACAGTGTTACTCACTATGATCACCATGCTGTACGCTAGACTCCCCAGAACTTACTCATCTTATAACTGTAAGTTATGCAGTTTGATCAACATCTCTGTTTCCTCCAAGGCCTTTTTTAAAAATTAACATATAATGTATTATTTGTCTCAGGGGTACAGGTCTGTGATTCATCAGTCTTACACCATTCACAGCACTCCCCATAGCACACACCCTCTCCAGTGTCCATCACCCAGACGCCCCATTCCCCCAGCCCCTCCCCCCAGCAACTCTCAGTTTGTTTCCTAAGATTAAGCGTCTCTCTCTTTGATTTCATCTTGTTTCATTTTTTGCCCTCTTCGCCTATGAACTTCTGTCTTGTTTCTCAAGTTCTGCATATCAGTGAGATCGTATGATAATTGTCTTTCCCTGAATGACTTATTTTGCTTAGCATAATACCCTCGTTTCATCCATGTCATTCATTGGGGTGCAGGTGCCCCTTCAGATCACTACTTCTGTATCTTTGGGGTAGATCCCTAGTTGTGCAATTGCTGGGTCATAGGATAGCTCTATTTTCAACTTTTTGAGGAACCTCCATGCTGTTTTCCAGACTGACTGCACCAGCTTGCATTCCCACCAACAGTGTCGGAGGGTTCCCCTTTCTCTGCATCCTCACCAACATCTGCCGTTTCCTGACTTGTTAATTTTAGCCGTCCTGACTGGTGTGAGGTGGTATCTCGCTGTGGTTTTGATTTGTATTTCCCTGATGCAGAGTGATGTGGAGCACTTTTTCATATACTCCACGGCCTTTTTGGCAATCAAACCATCTACTTATTGTTAATTAATTGATTTCAGGCAGAATAAGCTATGTGATCCCATCTGTAATCCAGTGTTTTAAATTGAGTCACATTTACTTAACTCCCACAATCACTACTGTGCAATGGCAATTGGCTAAACATATGTGAATTTCTCTCTCTATGTAGCCGCAATATTCAAATATCCATAGAGCTTGCTACATATCTCAAGTATGTATTTATAAAAATAAGAACTATGTGCTCATGATTCATCCTTACTTCTCTTAATGCCTTCTTAACCAGAAGATTATTCCATCCTGCCGATTTACTTAAGCTATCTACCTACTCATGGGAATCTGTCTTACACTGAACTTCCTTGTAGCAGATTTTTGTTCTTCTTTGGAAATTCCACTGCTCTGCTGTTGGTGTAATGAAGTGACATTCTTCAAGAAACTTGCTATCAGAGAGCTATGCTTTCAAATCCTAATTTATCTTGTACGGCCTAGGGCCATGTGCTATTGAATTTCCTAGGAATTATGACATGGGAGGAAAGAATTTTTACTGATAAAAGAGGAAACTGGGTATCAAGTTTGGTGTGAGGATATTTTTCAACCAAAGGTTGGAAATAAGTTGGTACATGCTCAAAATCTTTATCATCACTGGGGCCATCTTGCCTTTTTTTTTTTCTTTTTCAAAACTCAATCCCCTCAACTTCACTCATCATAAGAGAACGCCAATTAAATCTACACTGAGATAACAACTCACCTATCATATTGGTGAAGATCAGGACTTTGAAAACATACTGGGTTGGTCATGCAGGCGTGAAATATAATAATACTATCTTGTACATTGTTGGTTGGCTTACAAAATGGTTACACCTCCAATGGAGGAGAACCTGACCAAACCAAGGAAAGGTACCAAACAGAGGAGGAGGGGAAGGGGCAGGGGGAGGGGGAGATCACTTGCCACCTGTCCCCCACCCCGAGAGAATCATCTCACTTCCATTTTGTGACACCCAATGAAATAAATAATTCAGGCACGAGTAGTCGATGGGTGAAAATTTTAGGCAAATGTTTGATAATGGCCTTTTCAAGGAAGAAACCAAGCTGTTACCACTCGAGCCCACTGATCAGTCAGCATAACCAAGAGTGGGACAACTAGACATTGAATGATCATGAACTTGAAGCAGCAGGGAACACACAGCCTCACTATGAAATGTACTTTCAAAACATGTTGAACTTGAAATAAATCAAGCCTCTTTAAAATAAATTCTATTTATGAGATCATAATGAGAAAGCAGACAGACAAAAGCCAGTATGTGGTACATTTGGTAGGAAAAACTAACATGGTTTCTTCATAGGTCAACATCATAAAAATGGAGTCAGAGAATGGGAAGGGGGGGACTGCTCTATTTGAAAAGAGATTTGTGAGGCATAAAACCAATGTAACATGAGGATCTTGTTTAGATCCTGGTTGAAAAAAACAAACAAAAAAGTTTCCTGCCATTGGGGAAATTTAAATATTGATGGGATAGTAGATGACACCAAGGAAATATTGTTGATTTTGTTAGGCATAGTAACAGTATTTACTGTGCTTATGTGAGTAAATATCCATAGCTTGGTGATGGTGAGGTTCATTATGTTAATGGCTCTGTTTTCACATGTGTTGAAAAATTTTTATGATAAAAAGTCTTCCATTCTTGGGGCACCTGGGGGGCTCAGTGGGTTAAGCCTCTGCCTTTGGCTCAGGTCATGATCTCAGGGTCCTGGGATCAAGCCCCGATTCAGGCTCTCTGCTCAGCAGCGAGCCCGCTCCCCATCCCCCCGCCTGTCTCCCTGCCTACTTGTGATCTCCCTCTCTGTCAAATAAATAAATTTTTTTTAAAAGGTCTTCAATTCTCATGTTATTTTGATCCATGTCACCTCTGGGAATAGCTGTACAATACACAGCAACATCTTTAGTTTCTTACATGGATTCCTCTTCCTTTCATCCATGGCAATCAAAGCCTAGAGTCATGTTTATAGAATGTGACTCTGTCCCTCCCTAGCCATAGTTGATTGGACCAAGTGTAGGCTGCTGACCCAAGATGGACTAGTCAGAGATCCAAACCAAGGAATCTGGAGGAAATGAAGAAAAGAAGCACGGGGGATGGAGAGTAGCAATAAGAATGCAAATGAGTTCTCTAGGAATGGCTATATAATGGGCACATTCTTTTGCTGTGGACTCAGCAGACAGGAGAAGAGAGAGAACTGGTCCACAGAATGAAGAATGAAGTAGACTCATGGAAAGGAGCAGAGTCAAGAGATAATCCTACTAGAGCAACTTACTGAGTGGGAAAAAATTTTGCAAATCATGTATCTAATAAAGGGCTAATATCTGAATATATAAAGAACTCATACAACTCAATAGCAAAAAACCAACTAGTCTGATTTCAAAATGGGGAAGGGACCTGAATAGAGATTCTTCCAAAGAATGTACACAAATGGCCAACAGGTACACGAAAAGGCGCTCAGCATCACTAACCGTCAGGAAAATATCAATCAGAACCACAACAAGGTATCACCTCACACTCATTAAAAGGGCCATCACCAAAAGATAAGAGATAACAAATGCTGGTGAGCATGTGGAGAAAATGGAATCCTTGTGCACTATTGGTGGGAAGTAAATGGGTACAACCATTATGAAAAGCAGTATGGAGTTTCCCCAGAAATCTAAAAATAGAACTACCATATGATTCAGTCATTCTACTTCTAGGTATATATCTGAAGGAGATCAGTATTTTGAAGAAATATCTGCACCCCCATGTTCACTGCAGCCTTATCTATGGTAGCAAAGACATGAAAAGATTGTAAGCGTCCATCAGCAGATGAATGGATATAGAAGATGTGGTGTAGATATTGGATATATAAGATGTGGTGTGGAATATTATTCAGCCACAAAAAAGAAGGAAATCTTAAAATTTGCAACATGGGTGGAGCTTAAGGTCATTTTGCTAAGTGAATGAGTCAGGCAGAGAAAGACATTATATGATCTCACCTAGATGTGGAATCTAAGGAAAAAAACCTCACGGAAAAAGAGATCAGATTTCTGTTTACCAAAAGTAAGGGGTGGGGGAATCGGATGAAGGTAGTCAAAAGGTACAAACTTCCAATCACAAGATAAGTAAGCACTGGGGATGTGATATAGACATGGTGACCATAGTTAACACTGATGCATGGTATATAGGAAGGTTATTAAGGGAGTAGATCCTAAAAATTCTCATCACAAGGAAAAATATTTTTTTCCTTTTTTTTTTTTTGGTATCTATGAGGTGATGGATATTAACTAGACTTATGATGACAATCATTTTACAGTATATGTAAGTTAAGTCACTGTGCTATACCCTTAAAGTTATACAGTGCTGCATATCAATTATATCTCAATAAAACTGGAAGAAAACAGAGAGAGACAGTTTTACTTAGGTTCCCCAAGGATTTTCATTTCCTGGATCCAGTGATTTCTTAGGTCTGGCTACACTCTTGCTTTTGGGTTTTTTGTCATTTTTAAAAAAATTTTTAATTGAAATTACAGTTAGTTAACAAAGTACAATATTAGTTTCAGGTGTACAGTATAGTGATTCATACTTCCATAAACACCTGGTGCTCATCAGGACAAGTGGGCTCCTTAATCCCCATTCATCACCTGTTTCATCCATTCCCCCCACCTACCACCCCTCTGGTGATCATCAGCGTGTTCTCTAGAGTTGAGAGTCTGTTTCTTGGCTTGCCTTCCTCTCTCTTGAGCTTTTTGTCATTTTAGTACATCTTTCTTTTATCATAAGCTAATGTATTTCATTTCTATTTTCTACTAAGGATGTCAGATAAATCCAGCCTTACAGGCACAATTCTGATGTCAAGGCCAAAGGAGCATAAGGCTAAATATGAGCTCCATAGTTACATGAATAAGTAACTGTATAGAAACTTGGCAGTGGAAATCAAGGCCAGAAGATCCAGGTCATTGTTGACCACAGCAGCCTGGTGAGTGCTTGTGTTGTGCTTATTACAAGATGCCTTGTTTGGGAAGACAGTGTAGGGCCTTCCAGTTAGTTCCTGGTATTTTATTTTAGAACGTAGCACTCTGTCTCCTCCAATAGCTAACCCAACCAACCAGCATTATTCACTAAACATGTTCTAAGGGAGAATCCTAGTATTTCTGAATTCTCCAGGACTTTAAGGCAGAACCAGCTATGTGAGTGGTGTAGTAGAGTTATTGATGGCTTTAAATGAAGATACATACATAATGTGCCTGGGGCTCATAATGTGCACATAGGGCTCACTTGGCTATTATTGTTTGTATGTAAGAAATTCCAGGCAAGACTGACCTTTTGTCTAGTGTGTGTCTAGTGTCTAGTGTGTGTCCGGATGGGATGCCTGGACCTTTGGCAATCATCCTGGGACCATAGGATCCAGGCTGCCTGCTGAGAACGGCAGAGTAGAAAAAGAGAGAATCTGAGTCCTTGACAATTACACTGAGCTGCTTCACCTCCTGCTTCTCCCTTGTCTGGACTTTCAGTGAGGTAAGAGAGTAAGTTTCCTTCCCATTGAAGCATTTGAGTTGGGGCTCCTTGTTGCAGCAAAAGGGATTCGAACAGATACAAAGATGTATGGCCTTGGAGTTTTTAATTAGTTTGAATACTATCACCATTGATTTGGGGATTATAATTAATTATTCATCTATAACTGTAATTAATTACCCATTTGGATGTAATAACTCCATCTACTAATAGTGTGTCAATATTTCCACAATGATGTTGAACTTCCACTGCTCTCTGATTTCCTCAAACCTTGGCTTATCGGCTCTCCTTCAATCTCTCTACCACAGGTTACCCCCATCCCTCCTCCCATCAATCTTTAAATAAGTTTTTAAAAACCATGTTATACAAATGGCTAACAGACACAGGAAAAAATGTTCAACATCACCAGCCGTCAGGGAAATACAAATGCAAATACCAATCTCCACAATGAGATACCACCTTACACCAGCTAGAATGGCCAAAATTAACAAGAAAGGAAACAAATGTTGGCAAGGTTGTGGAGAAAGGGAAACTGTTGGTGGGAATGCAAGCTGGTACAGTCCCTCTGGAAAACAGTACGGAGGTTCCTCAAGATGGTAAAAATAGAGCTACCCGAGGACCCAGGGATTGCACTACTAGGTATTTACTCCAGAGATACAGATGTACTAAAAAGAAGGGGCACATGTACCCCAATGCTCATAGTAGTAATGGCCATTGCAGAACTGTGAAAGGAATAGAGATGCCCTTCAACAGATGAATGGGTAAAGAAGATGTGGTTCATATATACAATGGAATATTACGCAGCCATCAGAAAGCATGAATACCCACCATTTGCATCAACATGGATGGAACTGGAGGGGGTTATGCTGAGTGAAATAAGTCAAGCAGAGAAAGACAATTATCATATGGTTTCACTCATACGTGGAACATGAGAAATAGAGCAGAGGATCACAGGGGAAGAGAGGAAAAACTGAATGAGAAGAAATCAGAGAGGGAGGTAAACCATGAGAGACTCTGGACTCCAGGAAATAAACTAAGGGTTACAGAAGGGATGGGGATGGGGGTGAGTGACCGGGTGATGGATATTAAGGAGGGCATGTTTTGGGATGAGCCCTGGGTGTTATATGCAACCAATGAATCATTGAACACTACATCAAAAATTTGTGATGTACTATAGGCTGGCTAACTGAACATAATAAAAAGAAAAGAAAAGCCATGTTATAACTATTGATTTTTGTTTGTTATTGCTTATTGCTTATTATTGGTATTATATTAGTATTTACATAGACTATTTCCATAGACCTATGACACACAGGTAAACTTTTGAGCTATTTAATAGGTGAACACAGGTGGTACAGTTGACCCCACACAACATGGATTTGAACTGCGCTGGTCCACATATATACACGATTTTTTGGTTAAAACAGTACAGTACTATAAATGTATTTTTTCTTTCTTATTATTTCCATAATACCATTTTATTTCCTCTAGCTTACTTTATGGTAAGAATACCATACATAACACATACAATATACAAAATATGTGATAATTGGCCACGTGTTATAGGTAAGACTTCTGGTCAATGGTAGGGTATTAGTAATCGAGTTTCGGGAGAGCCAAAAGTTATGTGCAGATTTTGACTGCTTGGGGTGGAGGGTGTCAGTACCCTTAACCTTTGTGTTGTTCAAGGGTCAACTGTATATTCATTTCACTGCTTTAACTCTTTTATATGTTGGAAAATCATTTTTATATGCATTGCTTTATTTTTAAATTGCAATATCTAAATAAATAAATATTTAATAAACAAAAGTAAATAAAATGAAAAAGAAATCCCTGAAGACTGCAAACAAAAATCTTGAAAGGGGCTAAGAGACTCCAGTCAAAAATGAAAGGTAAACCTGGTGAGTATAAATTTTAGGAGAAGATAGGATTAGGAAGCTTTCTCATTAGGCAAGTAAACATTAGGTAGCTTTTTCCACCCCTCTTCCAGTTTCCTTTAAGTGAACAGGCTTGAGTTCTGTTGGAACAACATGAAAGAAATGAGGTTAAGATCTTTTTCCTGCAACAACGCTTTGCTGCTGGGCTAATCACAGTAAAGTAGATCTCAGTCTGCGGTGTAAAGACCCGTGAGTGGAGAGAGAAGAGTTTAGGGTATCTACTTCATCATCCACAGGTTTTACTTCCTGAGGGAACCAGATTTGTGAAGTGTATTAGTTTCTTACTGCTGTTGTAACAAATTGCCACCAACTTAGTGCCTTAAAACCACACAAATTCATTATCTCAGTCTTCTTGGGTCTTAAATGTGGCCGGCTTGACTGGGTCTCCGCTTAGCTTTTCATAAGGCCCAAATCGAGATGTCAGCCTGGGTTCCTTCTTGGAGGCTCTGGGAGGGGGTCCATATTTCTTGTTCATTCAGATGGTTGTGGAGTTCAGTTTCATGCAGTTGTGGGACTTGCCACCCACTTTCTTGGTGGCTGTCAGTTGAGGACTCTTTCCAGGTCCTAGAGTCTTTCTGGCCTGTGACTTCATTCGTCCATCCTCAAAATCAGCAATGGCGGGCCAAATCTCTCTCACACACTTCAAACAATTCTTCTGCTTCCCTCCTCTGGTCTCTAACCACCAACTGTGTTCTACTTTCATGAACACTTGGGATTCCACTGGACCCATTCAGCAATCCAGGATAACCTCCTTACTTTAAGGTCAACTGATCAGCAGCCAGTGTTCATTCCATCTGTGCGGTCTCTTTTGTCAGGTGACTCAACAAATATACAGGATCCAGGGCTGAGGAGAATCGTTATTGAGTTATCACATTAGGGACATGATCAAAGGAAGAGCTAGAATTGAAAGTTACCAAGGCAAATGTCAGCGACCATCAGAAGCAAAAAACAGAGCTATGGTGGTTAAGTGGTCAGCTTGAGGAAATGGCAGATGTCTGCCTTGGTGCCCAGGTGTGTGACAGGGTTTTGTCTTCTCTGCCACCTTTTTAGCTGTGTTTCCTGGCACTGGGTGGAAGCCCAGCCCCTGAGATGGGGAGCAGTGATATGTCCCCCGAGAGATCTCAGCAGGAAGGCAATTATAATTATTGGCCATTTCTAGCTCTAGCCACAGCCCAACTGGGAATACTAGTTTCTGCCTGACATTTCTTTTTTTTTTCCTTTTAATAAACAGCTAATTCTATTTTTGTTTAATGTGTGTGAGAGAGAGAGAGCACAAACGGGGCGGGGTGGGGGTGAAGGGCAGAGGGAGAGGGAGAAGCAGGCTCCCTGCCGAGCAGGCGCCCTCTGCCTGACATTTCTCAGGGCTCCCGTGTGTGCGGCAGCAAGAGATGGTCCTGTAGAAATTCATCTTCTGTGCTTATAAGAAACATAATTTCACAAACTGAATCAATCCCTCCTGCTGTGAATGGGCGTCTGGGGGAGCTGGTGTATTTTCCCCAAAGGTTCCTGCAGGAGAGTCGTTAATACCATCAGCTAATTCCTTGTGTGTCTAGCTCTTGCTCTCATCAGACCAAAAGAAGAAAAGCAGGAAACATCAGCCTGAGCGATACCGAAAGAGTGCAGAGACACCCCTCTCTCCAAATTCTGCTCCACCCAGCCCAGCATTCCAATTTGTTAAAGGGCCCACATCAATTTAAAGGCCTCTAGAATATTCTCACATTTCAGTGGGGCTTCACTATGTGGGGACATAAGGAACATCACTGATGACAAGCTTGGGAAGGTCTTCTCAAGGCCTTGGGAACTGGATGACTCTTATTAAAAGTGGTCACTGACATGGCCAGTGGGGCCAGAAATCTCCCTGAGGAGACTTCTCGCTTCCTCCCTGTATGAATTTCTTAGGGCTAACATGAGAAAGTGCCAAAAATTGGGTGGTTGAGAACAGCAGAAATTATTTGCTCATAGAAGCTACAGGTCTGAAACCAAGGTATCGTCAGGATCATGCTCCCTCCAAAACCCGTAAGAGTCTTTCCATGTTTCTTCTAGTTTCTGGTGTTTGCCAGAAATCCTTATCATTCCTTGGCTTGTAGACACATCACTCCAATCTCTGCTCCTGTTACCCATGAGGTCCTCCTGGTGTTTTCCTGTGACGTTCTGCTCTTCTGTGTCTCTTCTCATCTTCCTACAGGGACCCCAGTCATATTGGCTTAAGGACCCATCCTACTCCACTATGACTTCATGTTAATTAAAGACATCTGCCAGCCATGACCTTAGTTCTATATAAGGTCACATTCCAACGTTCCAGGCCAGACATGAATGTTACTTCCTCTTGGCCCAATTCTGTCACCTCCTTCTTCCTCTTCTACCCCCCTGGCTGGCTCTATCTGAAGGCAAACTAGACAAGTAAACCCCAAGGCCCTCAGAGCAACTCCAGAGCAAAGGACAGCTTCATCTCAGCACCCAAACTCACCTATAGATGGACCCTGGCTGATGGTTGAGTGACCTCAGATGACCCATTATCTTTTCCATTTAGTTTTTCAGGGGCCGGGATTAGAAGAGTCTGCAGAACTGTCTGGAATCTTTGCTGTTTTCATTTCCCTTCATCTCTATTTCCTCTTCTTGTGGGATGGCCTAGGAGGCCCCTGTTTGTTCTTCTCATTTTTCTAGACATGATTGCTTCAAACAGGAAGGCGAATAGGGCCTTCAGTTACACCGGAATCCCTTGTCTTTGAGAACAAGGCCTTAGTCCTCTCCTAGAGGCCCCGTGAAGGGAGGAGGAGTGATCAGACACATGGATGAGTGCCAATAGGACTGGGGGGGCTGGGGACGGTCTGTGTCCCAGGAAGGGTCTGTCCGCAGTGATCCCTCGTCTCTGCAACCTGTACCAGGCCCACACCTGCACAGCCTGAAACCCTAAGGGGAGTAATTTCTCCTACTATCCCTGCCTGGAAGCCTTGTGCCGGTAACTGCCCCTTCTAGCATGTCCGGGACCCTGGAGAAATGCTCTGAGAAGGCATGGAAGGTGCTGCGAAAGGGATACAACACACATGCACACACACACCCTCCACACCACACGACTGCCTCTGCCCTCTCCCTTTCTCCTTGTCTTCAGGTTTCTAGGCAGCTGAAGGTACTTACTGCCCAGGGATGTGGATTCTCCGGGGAAAAGTGCCTTTATTCCTCATGATCCTTTATCTTAGGAATTTGGCACATCCAAGCGTGGTGCCGTTTTAAAATATAGTATATTAATAGGAAAGTGAGATTCAGTAAGGCTCACAGATTGGGAGATGACTGCTGTTGGAGAAAGCTTATTACTCACCGTTTCCAAGGGAAGGGGTTGTGCCACTCCATGGGAGACAGAGAGGGGGGATACAGGGAAAAGTACTGCGGTAGGTCAAGGGGCAGCAGAAAGGGAGGAACCCCTGGCCAGAGACTTCATCCCGGTTTCCCTGGGAGGGGAAAAGCAAGGCAGGACAGCAGGTTTGGGATTGGCTAGTTTGAAGGATATCAGCGGCTCTGAAGCAAAAAAGTTGTGGCCAGTTGCCTGATACCTGGCCCTGGGTCCACAGGGCTGAGGTGAGATCAAGAAGGGGGTAGAGGGGGAGTGGGTTCTGGATTGGTTGGCTTGTATTTGAAAAGCACGGCAAGATGTTTTCCTACGTGAAGGAGTTGGCGAGTCCCGAGAGGGGCAGTCCCTCCAGGGTCAGCAAGGCCCCCAAGGTCAAAATATCAGAATACACAGAATGTGTCTTGGTTCCATAGGACTGCTGAAACAACAATGCTGTGGACGGGGTGGGGCGCTTAAATAATTTCTCACAGCTCTGAAGGCTGGAAGGCTAGGATCAAGGTGCTGGCATGTTCAGTGTCCTGCGAAAGTCTGCTTCCTGATTCACAGACAGCAGCCTTCTTGACGTGTCCTCACAAGGCAGAAGGAGTGAGAGCTCTCTGGGGTCTCCTCTATAAGGCGCGGCAATCACACTCCTCACCCCCTCGTAATCTAACCAACCCCCCAAAGGCCCCAACTCCTGATACCGTCGCCTGAGGGATTAGGATTTCAACGTGACTTTGGGGGGGGGACACAAACATTCCATCCACAGCTATGCTATGACGTGTGCTGGTTTGCCAGACGGCCACCGTGGTTCGCTTCCCCTCCTGTGGGAGAAAGCCATTCCCCCACTGAGATGAGGAATCCATTCCCCTGCTGTTTTCGAATATGAGCCAAAACTGGTTGCTTTGACAACAAAATGCAGTTGAAGTAACATGGGGTGACTTCTGAAGCTAGATCATAAGAAGCGTTGCAGCTCCCAACTAGATCTCTGGGAATATTCGTTCAGGAGGTGACTAGTCACTGTGAAACAGTTTGGCTGTCCTGAGATTATCTATCATACTGCGAGGGAGCCCATCCGAGTCGCTGGGAGAGACTCTTAGCCCCAGCTGTTCCCAACATCTGAGGTGCCAGACAGAAGACAGAAGAAACCCCAGATGATGCCATCCATCCTCACTGCCATCTCATTGCAACTATATGACGGACCCGAAGGAGGAACTGCCCGTCGACCCTCAGAACCACCAGAAGTAATAGTACATTGCTGTTTTAAACCCCTAACTCTTAGAGTGTTTGGTTCTGAAGTAAGAAATAATCGAAACATGATATGAATCATGTGACATGTAGCACATTTTCGTGGCTGTGGCATACACTATTCATTGCCTATGCAATAACTCTTCTCCCCTCTTCCTTCCTAACAGAAACTTGATTTTTAAAAAGATTTTATTTATTTTATTTGAGAGAGAGAGAGAAAAAACACTCCTCGCAGAGCCAGACACAGGGCTAGATCTCATGACCCTGAGACCATGACCTGAGCCAAAATCAAGAGTCGGATGCTTAACCGACTGAGCCACCAGGTGTCCCAGAAACCTGATTTTGTTCAGGGACGCAATAGGCAGATCCCAGGGGATGAATCATGCCTGGTTGAAATCAAGTTCAGTAATAGCTTTCTTTTACCGGCGATTAGGTCCTAATTGGTTTTGGCCAATTAGATAAAAACATTTTATTTCTCGATAAAAGGAGACTTTTGACAGAGCAGTCACTGACTGCCATGGCCACATCCCCCCTGCCTGTTTCTGAATGCTCTCATGGAAGATGTGCCTGGAGCTGTAGCAGGCATTTACCCCTGAGACACAACAAGCCTGAGGGCAAAACGAATCCACTGAAAACACCCAAGGGGGTGTGGAAAGAGCCCAGGACCTTGATACTCGCTTTGAGCAACTGAACCAGGGTCAGCAGCCATCTTTACAAAATTATTTATAATAAATACCATAAAAGTTTTGTCTTTCTTGATCCACAGTCCTCAGAATTCTTGTTTCTTGATCTGACGTCATTCTTTATGATGCATTCTGATTCCTATGATTTCAGTTCACCATGTACTATTGCATAGTTTAAACTGTTTTTAAGATCTTCTAATGTCTATATATTTGTTCAGTAATTTGCGCTAGAGTAAGCTGACCCTGAAAAACTAGTCACTGTGGGGAAGAAACTAGTGGAGGTGGAGTAGTACGGACAAGGCCAGTCAGTGTGATAAAAATACTGTTAACTTGGATGGGGCACCTGGGTGGCTCAGTGGCTAAGCATCTGCCTTCAGCTCAGGTCATGTTCCCAGGATTCTGGGATCGAGCCCCACCCCGAGTTGGGGTTCTGCCCAGGGAGGAGTCTGTTTGTCCTTCTCTCTCTGCCCCTCCCCCCCTCCACTCGTGCGCGCTCTCTCTCTCCTAAATACATAAATAAAACCTTTAAAAAAAATACTGTAGAAAGGACTCTACTAAATCCTGCAGATAATAATGACAAAAGACAATGCAACCTTGTAGGACTTGTGGATGTATGATCTCTAGATATGTATAATCCCACTTTCCTTCTATTTCTGTGGGAAAACAAGTCTCAAAAATAATATGACTTTTAAATTATGAAAGCCTTATCACCATAAATCTGTTACATATATATGTATATAATAAATTCAAAATTAAGATTAGTTAAAATATGCTTTAAATGCTCAGAGACTATAAAGAGGACTTAAAATATGTAAAAATATTCAGAAAGGAATAATCTGTTCTATCGCTATGAAATAGGCCAAATTTTGTGATATTCATTAGAAACATTAAATCTAGATTCAAGAGGCAAAAAGAAGTAAAAAGTTATTATACTTACGTCAGTAGAGAAAAAAGCAAATCAAGGGGTCTTGTTGTGTTTCAAGTAATGAGGGAAGTCAGGCTATATCCAGTAATGGTTACTGCTATTCCTCATTAGGCTTCGGAGGTTGGGGGACGCCTGGGTGGATCATCATTAAGCATCTGCCTTTGGCTCAGGTCATGATCCCAGAGTTCTAGGATCAGGCTCCCCGCTCAGCAGGAAGCCTGTTTCTCCCTGTCCCACTCCTGCTGCCTGTGTTCCCTCTCTAGCTGTGTCTCTCTCTGTCAAATAAATAAATGACATCTTTTTAAAAAAAAAGGATTCACAGGTGGGTTTGGTGGAATGCAAATATACCATTTTCCACTGCACACCAATCAGGTTTCTTTGCCTAAATCCCATCAATACTTTATTTTTATTTTTTAAAGATTTAGTTATTTATTTGGCAGAGAGAGTGAGCACAGACGGGAAGCAGGCTTCCCTCTGAACAGGGAGCCTGATGTGGGACCAAAGAAAAAAAGAAAGAAAATATACACTGTGCCAGTTAAAAATGCTATGGATAAAGATGAAAGCAACACAAAGGTAAGAGGAAAGCCTGTGAAGTAGGGAATTGCTAATTTGTATCAGGCTGGTCTCAGGAAAGTTCTCACCCATTCAGTGGCATTTGGGCAGGAACCTGAAAGAAAGGGCAAGTGAGCCATGTAGATGTCTGAGGAAAGATCGTTCTAGGCAGAAGGCTCCGTGAGTTTCCTTGCTGAAGAAAACAGACACTTGTGTTGGAGGAACATTTGAGAGGCTGGTGTGTTGGGGCCAGAGTGGATGAGGGAGGGGGACAGTGGGAGGAGGGGAGATGGAAGAGGTCAGATGGAGTCTCAATCATGTGAAGTTTTCTGGTCCATTTTATGGGTTTTTTGTTTTAATTCTGAGTGAGACAAGAGGACAAAAGCATGAGTGGACATCGCGTCTGCTCTAACTCAATGGTTGGCCATAACGTTGAGAGTAGACTCTTGGAGGGCAAGAGTGGAAACAAGGGAGGGCAAGAGTGGGAGGTTGTTTCAATCATCTGGGCAGGAGGCAGTGAGAGCTCAGCCCAGGGAAGAAAAAAAAAGAAATGGCTAGAATCTGAGTATGTTTTGAGGGTGGGAAAAAGAGGAGTCAAGGGTGACCTCAGGGATTTAGGGCTGAGCATCTGGAAGGACCAAGTTTCCATTAACTGAGCTGGAAAAGAATGTGGAGACAGCAAGCTGGGGAAAGGGATCTGGAGTACAGTTGAATATAAGTTGAGTTTGAGGTACTCACAAAATGCTGGCATTGACATGCCCCAGTCAGAATTTCCAGGATAAATAGCTCCTGGGGCCAGTTGACAGGGGGTGCAGAGACACCCCTTCCTCTAGTCTCTCCCCAACCATGAATCTAGTGCAGAACTGCTAAACAAGGTTGTCACAGAGCCCATCTCAAATCCCGCTAAGAGACAGACAGAGGATGTTCCATTTAAACCCACCCTCCTCTCCAACATGCTTCTCAGTGAATTTATTTTTTCTTTCAACCTCTACCTCTCCCCTCCTTCTATGATGATGTTCTGACACCTTAATGGAAAAGCTTGGGGTCATGGGTGCTTTGCTGTTCATCAGCTCTCTTTCCCAGAGTCACCATCTGTGACTCTCTTCGGTCTCACGTGATGAGCTCCCCTAGTGTTCTAAGCAAAGTCCTTCACCTTGCAGAGGGAGAGGGGTCTGCTTCTCTCACCACACTATGAGTTCTTTGTTAAGGAAAATCTAATCGTTCTTTTTTTTTTTTT
>RCUC01141225.1:0-46886 GCA_003697995.1 Taxidea taxus jeffersonii
TATTGAAAAGGCCAATCATTTGCCTCTCAAGCTGACTTCAGGTCCAGAATGAAATTGGGACCAAGACCCAGAACTCTTGAATTTCCAAGCAAGGCCACTATGTGGAAGGGGTCTTCTCATAGATCCCAGTCCTTGTTTGAATCACTCAAGTGTCCTGAAGAGCAAGCACATGGCAGTTGAAAAGAGGCCATGCAGGCTGAACTAACGAATAACACTTTCTTAAGTCTTTTAAATATTCAGATGCATACGTTTCATTTTAAACGTTGGCAGCTTTGCCATTCACAACTACTACCTAAATTCCTCCCTCAAACATTTTAATTGAAGCCAAATTACTTTGCTTTCTGTTTTTACGTAAGAATGTAGCACACTCATTGCTGTGACAAGAATCATGGAAAATTTGGCTTCTGGCACTTTTGCTTTCTTAGCCTTCGACCTCTGTTTCCTCATGTTTATGTCCTTGTTCAACCTGTGTTCTCATACTTTGTATTTTATTTTCTCTGATTCATTTATTGGCCTTTTCCTTACAGTCATCTCTTTGACATTTTTAACAGGTAACATTTCAGTATTTTTTTTCTTAAATTTATTGCGATATATTTGGCATACAATAAACATATATTTGAAGTATATGGTATGGGGCTACGTGGGGGGCTCAGTGTGTAGAGCAACCGGCTCTTGATTGCCGCTCAGATCATGATCTCAGGGTCCTGGGATCAAACCCCACGTTGGGCTCCATGCTCAGTGGGGAGTCTGCTTGAGGTTCTCTCCCTCCCCCCCCATATGCTTTCTCTCTCTCAACAAATACATCTTTAAAAAAAATAAGTGTACAATCTGATAAGATTTATGTATGTGTACACTCATAAAACCACTTACAATAATAAGGGTATCCACAATCCCCCACATTTTCTCATGGTTCTTTGCCATCCACCTCGTCACTCCTTCTACCCTTGCATCCCTAGGCGACCAATGATCTGCTTTCTGTCTCCGTAGAGACTCTTGACTTATCTAGAATTTTATATAAATGGAATCATGCAGGCTGTACTCTTTTTTTCACTTCTTTCTCTAATTAGTTTGAAAGTTATCCTTGCTATAGTATGTGTCAAGAGTTCGTTCCTTTGTATTAATCATTAGTATTCAGATATGGATATATAACAGTGGGTTTATCCATTTATCTGTTGATGGATAATGAGTTGTTTCCAGTTTGGGGTTATAACAAATGGCCATGACCATTCCTGTGCAAGTCTTTGGATGAATACATATTTCCTGTTCTCTTAGTTAAATACCTGGGACTGGGAATGAAATGGCTGGATCATAGGTGAGTTGTAGGTTTAATTTTTTAAGAAATTATCTAATTATTTTCCAAATGTTTACGTCATTTTATATTCCTATCAGTGGCATACGAAAGTTCCAGTTCCTTCACCTTCTTGCCAACACATTGTATGGTCTTTTCATCTTAGTCGCCCTAGTAGGTGTGTAGAAGTATATTATTGTGATTTTAATTTACATTTAATTTAATTTGCATCTGTCATTGCCTAGTGACAGATGATGTAGAGCACTATTTAAATATCTTTTGTACACTTTTTATTCAGTTGCTTTTTAAATTTTTGAGTCTTGAGAATTCTTTATTTAGATATTCTAGATTTAAGTTCTTCATTAAATATATGCTTTGCAAATATTTTGTCTCAGTTTTGGCCATCTTTTTTTTTTTCCTTAACAGTATCTATTGAAGAATGGAGGCTTTTAATTTGAAGGAAGAGAATTTGTGAATTTATTTTTTGTGATTATATCTTTGGTTTCACAAAGATTTTTCTCAAACTTCACTGCAAAAAATGTTATGGACCTTAGGTTTTACATTATGCCTATGACCCATTTTGAGTTAATTCTTATATCTAGTGTGTGGTATGGAAAAAGGTCATATTATACATATGGATGTCCATACAGTTGTTATTCCAGAACAACTTAATGAAAAGACTTTTTTTCTCCACTGATTTGCCTTTGCACCTTTGTCAAAAAAACAATCATCTGTGTATGTGTGGGTTGATTTCTGGACCCTCTGTTCTCTTCCATTAACCTGGTTGTCTTTACATCCATGCTACACTGTCTTCACTTCTATGGCTTTATCATAAATCTGGAAATCAGGTAGTGTCATTCCTCCAGTTTTGTTCTTCCTTTTGAAGTTGCTTCATCAACTCTAGGTTCTTTGCATTTCCAGGTGAAATTTAGAATCAGTTTTTCAATTGCTTCAAAATTTGCTGGGATTTTGACGGGGATTTTCTTGAATCTATAATATCAAGTTGGGGAAAATTGACATCTTTAATGAATTGAGTCTTTTGACCCAAGAACAGGCATCAAATACTAAGAAATGCTTAAGTATGAATCTGACTATGTGTGAGTTATATACCCTGAAACCACAAACATTGCTGAGAGAAATTAAATGTCTAAATACATAGAGAGATATGCTTCAACCGACCATTTAGAAATTTTGCTATGCTTTACTTGCCTTGTTTGTTTGTTTTTTTTCCCCCTTCTTCTCTGTGTTGCAGTCCAACTTTGTAGAAATTAAGATATAATAACTTTAAATGTGCTATTTGACTCTACCTTCGGTCACTAATGAAAAAGTGATTGATGGAAAGTTTAGAAAAGTAGTGTTTACAATTAATTATTCATGGAATCATTAGGTGCTCTATGTATTCTCCAGGCACTTTGTTCTTTCTCTTCTTTCATTTTTCTGTCTACCTTCTGGCACTTCTAGTTCTCATTAGTGTCTTTTGGGGTAGATGGGGTAGAGAGGAGAAATGGGACTGAACTCAAATTCTTTTGTCATTGTTATTAAAAGCCTTTACGGGAAAAGAGATTGAATGTTGTGTTTAGGGATTTCACTTATCTTTTTGTTCCCATTCCATGTCCTGCATTTTCATAGATGAATGACAACCAGCAATAGTAAGAAAGTACAAATATGCACTTTTAGCTATCCAGTGCTACCTCTTAAATTTGTTAATGTGCCTTATGAGTGAATACTCAGAACATATGTGAAGTGAATTTCTCAAAAAGGAAGCCTATCTTTTTGAAGAAGATTTTTCATAATAAAAATGTGGATTTGGTAATTGGTTAAATTACCTGGTAGAGTTGGTTTGGTAACTGTTGCAATTAAAACAAACTGAGAGTCCTCATAAACTTCTGTGTTATTCCTACTTCAAATTAACAATTCTTAAGGAAACTTCCTTTTGTCTCTCATCTTGTCAAAGACTTTGTATAAATTACTGTTGATGTATATATGTTACTGACACATGGCTTTTAAGAATTGCGAGGTCTGATAAATTGGATGTTATTTATAAGAGTATCTTCAATAAGAGGTAGTTAAACCTGTATTACTCTGGATAAAAGAAAGAAAGAAAATAATACATATTATGATGCAATATCCCTAATTATCTTCATTATAGTTACTTGGTTGTTCATTTGCAAAGAGGTAATCTGCAGAAGACACTCAGTTATTACCACCAATTTGTAAGGTGTTCATGCAGTTTTCCTTCATTTAGAGTATAACTGCTTACACAGTAGGTAGCATGAGGTTATTAATTCTCTGAGGGAAATTGTTGTGAACAAAGAGAAACAAACAAAGATAGGAACCCAGAAATTGTCAAGAAAAATTGTATTTGGTCTTTGAGAAGTAAAAATATAAAAAACACAACTGTAATAAGAGAAGAAATAGTTAAAGAGTACCAAGATAATCATTTTGCAGTATGTGTGGGTATTGAATCATCCTGTTATACACCTAAATGTACATAATTATATGTCGATTATATCTCAATAAAACTGGGCAGGAGGGGTGAAAGTACTAAGAAAGACTAAATTAGAAAAAGAAGAAAGACTAAATTTATTCAATAAGCAAGTTCTATGACATGCATCATATGACTTTTAGGGAACCTGCAAATGTCATCAAGGAATCAGTAGCCATTAGCTTGAAAAATCAGAGGTAACATAATTTTCCACATAATATTTAGGAAATGTGTCCATCTTAAGAAAAGAAAACTAAAAAGTGAACTTCTCTGCCAAAGTTTTTTCTGCAAGCCTACTATGTGTTAAGCCTTGGAATGCAGAGATGAAAAGTCAAGATCCTGATTTCAAGGACTTCCAGCTGTGACCAAATAAGAAGCGTGGTTAATCTTCCTCCCCAAAAAGCAATTATAAAACTGGAAAAAACCCTCAAGTGTTGTAGAATTAACCAAAGGCATGCGATAATCTGAGAAGCTTTATGCTTGGAAAACTATTTACTGTTGAATCTATTCATCAGAGGATAGAGACTTTACTAACTCAAGATGTTTGAGTGGAATAACCTCAATCCAGTCACTGGCTGACCATTGAATTGTGCAGTTGCAAGGGTGACCCTAGGAATCCAGGTTTAAAAATGAAAACAAGAATAAAAAGAAAATCAAGCATGGACATAATTAGCTATACTTATGTATATTATGTCTCCGTGGGGAGACACATTTCACAGAGTTAGCCCAGTCTATTTGCCAAACAAACAATAGAAATCAACAACCACCACTGTCAGGAGGAGAGATCAGAATTCAGAGTGGCTGCAATGTATTATCTAAAATGTTCGCTTTACCACAAAAAGTTAAGGCAACTGGAAAGTGTGAGTAAGAAAGAAAACAGTCAATAGAAATTATCTGAGTGTCCCCAAATGTTGGATTTAGTAGATCAATACTTCAAAGCAGCTAAATGAAATTATTTTTAAAGAATTAAAGGAAATTATGACATTCTGAATCAACAAATAATAAATCTCGGTAAGTGGAAAGAAATTATTTTTTTAAAAGAATCACATGGAAATTCTGAAGTTAGAATTACAGGACAATGAAAAATTAGAGTGATTCAAGAGTAGATTTGGGATGGCAGGAGAAAGAATCTGAGAATTTGAGACTGATCAATAGGAATTATCCAATCTGAAGCACACATAAAAGGTACTGAAGAAAAATTAAGCGTGCATTGGAGATTTGTAGGGCAACAACAAAAATACCAACATACATGTAATGGGAGTCCCAAAAGGAGAAGAAAGAGAGAAAACAGCAAAGCAAAAAGTTTGTTGAAATAATGGCTCAAAACTTCCCAAAATTGAAAACTACCTTTACAATCCAAGAAACTCAATGAATCCTATGAAAAATAAACACAAAATTATCCATGCCTAGCCACATCATGGTCAAACTGTGGAAAGCCAAAGAAAGAGAGAAAATCTGGAAAGCAGCAAGAGAGAAACAGCTCATTCCCTAAAGATCTGGTGCAATTAATGATTGACTTCTCATTTGAAAGAACAGAGTCCAGAAAACAGCTGAAGGACACAAAGTGCTGACAGAAAAAAATATATACCAAGAAGTATATATCCACAAAACTCACCTTCAGAAATGAAGAAGAAATAAAATCATCCCCAGATTTAAAGAAGAAAAGAAAAATACTGGGAGAACACATCAGTAGTAGACCTGCCTTTGGAGAATACAATAGGAAATCATTTGGGCTGAAAGGAAGTGATATCAGAAGAGAACTCAAATTCACAGAAAGAAATGGAATGCACTAGAAATATGAAATGTGTAGGTTAATATAAAAGGCTCTGTAAGTATATTTTATCATTTCTTCTAATGACTTCTTAAAAAGGCATAATCTGTAATTTAAATATCATAATATTATATTATTATATTTGCATACATAGGTACACATTCTTATATAGGTAATATTTATAACAATAATAGCACAAAATGGTGAGGAAATGGAGCTATAAAGGATCCAGTTTTCTATATTTTACTGCAATTAGTTGACTGTTGGTCTTCAGTCAGAATGCATATTGTAACCTCTAGAGCATCCATAAAGACAATAATTCCAAGTAAAATCACAGAAAAATCAACAAAAGAGTTAGAATACTACACTAAAAATGCACTTAACCAAAAATAAACGAGGAATAGAACGAAAAAAGACAGGATATATATAAAAAACAAATAGCAAAATGAAAAAAATATAAATCCAACCATGTACATTAAATATTAATGGTCTAAACATTTGGCAGACTAGATTTAAAAAGCAGGATCCAACTATATGCTGTTTACTAAGACCACAAATTAGATTCAAAGATATAAATTTATTTACATAAACGATGGAAAAGATATATTATAAAAACAGTAGCCATGAGGAAGATATAGTTATTATAATGATATCACACAAAATAGACTTTAAAACAAAAAAATATTGCTGGAGAGAAAGAGGAGTATTTCACAATGACAAAAGGGTCAGTAGACCAGGAAGATACAAAATTATAAATATATATACACAACACCTAACAATAAAGTACTGAAATATGTGTAGCAAAAGCTGACAGAATTGAAAGGAGGAATAGAACAAATCATGGAAATGAATTGGTTATTTTAAACCAACTAAAAACATACAATATCTGGATATGACCAGCCATGTCTTTGTTAAGATAATGTTATACTAGACCAGTATAACTTCTATTTGTAATATATCTAATACACACACACACACACACACACACACACACACACAAGTACTGGAATGAACAATATAGATTTCAGTCCCACAAGAATCTTAAAAAAGCATTAACTTGATTAAAGGTTTCTCCTAAGTCTTACAGAGGTAGGAATCTGACTAAAGTCTCGTAATAATCTTAGAGAAGTATGAATGTTACAAAAGGTTTCTCTAAAGGATAATTACCTATGGTTAGGCATCAACTTTAAAGAACCTATCAAATTCAGCCCACAGCCAAGTCAAAGAACTTGTACTTAATTGATGACCCAGGAAATAGCACTCAGAATATGCTTACCAGATTTAAAGGTCCCATATGAAATGACATTTCTAATGCTCTCAAAGGGTGAATTAAAATTCAAAATATGTTATTAATAGGAAAATAAGCCCACACAAATTAAATGAAGTCCTGGCAAAGCAAGTAGAGTGCAAAAAATGCAGTAATGTAAGAATATGCTGGATCAAGACTGACTCGTCATAAATTTAAAAGAAAAAGAGCTTAAATAATGGGTGAACACTTGAATGTAAAAAGCCGATACGATGCAAGAATCCATTTTTTAAAATGCGACATACAAGTTTTTTTTCAAAGATTTTATTTATTTATTTGACAGACAGAGATCACAAGTAGGCAGAGAGGCAAGCAGAGAGAGAGGAGGAAGCAGGCTTCCCATGGAGCAGAGAGCCTGACGTGGGGCTCGATTTCAGGACCCTGAGATCATGACCCAAGCCGAAGGCAGAGGCTTAACCCTCTGAGCCGCCCAGGTGCCCCGCGACATACAAGTTTTAAAAAGAAATGTTTTCATTAAGATCAGTTGGTGAATTTTTCTTCATATGTTGTATCCATTTTTTTCTATTATACCTTTAAAAAAGGAGAACCTAAAAGAAAGTACAGAGAAGAATGGCTGATATAAAAAGACAATGAATGGAAAATAGGTCTTTTGTAAGGGCAGAAAAAAAAAGATATTTGGGTTCCTCTTCCTCAAATGGGAAAGAGTAAGAGATGGCAGCATAATTTTCAAATTCTCGAGTTTTAATATTTGTAGGTTTTTACAAAGCAACTAGGTAAAAATCTAACCAAGGTAAACATCAGTCTGAGGCAGGTGGTGTACCACATGCCCTCCTCTGATTCCATGCATGTATTCAACAGATATGCATTAGGTGTCCCTGTGACCCTAAAATCCCCCAGCTGTGAGGCAGAGACAGGGGCAGTGCCCACCTCACGGGAAGGTCATAGGAATTAAGTAGGCAGAAGCGGGGGGATGTATAGAAAGCCTTTAGTCCAGTGCCAGGCATGGATGATCAGTGATCAGTGAGTCAGATGATGCTGATGGGTGTCTCTGAGTCCCCATCATCACTGTCACCCCATCACCATCACTGTCCTGTTCAGCATCTTCCTCTCCTTCTCAATCATCACCATCATCTCCACTGACCCCTACAGCCCCGTCATTTTTGGCCTCCAGGTTAGGAATTCTACAAGGTGATAAGCACCTATTTTGTTGCTCTGTGAGTCAGTTTTTTCTGTGAACAAGTCTGAATGTTACCATTTAAGAGGCAAATCTAGATGTGGAACAGGTCCCGATTCGTTGTTGTTAGTTTAGGTCACACTGTGTCATTCTCCTCTTCATGCTGTAATAAAAGATAGTTAGCCATCATTTAATGACATTGATGCAAAAATGTAATTTGCTGGAATTATTCTCACTGGGGCTACTCCAAGAACTTGAGTTCCATTACATTATAGCAAATTAATTGCTTGGAAAAAAAAGTCACACTAGTATGGCATTCTTATCTTTTGTGGCGAAGGAACACAGCAGAAAGCACTTAGACATATCCCTGTTCAAAAACGATTGAATTCAATTGGAATTCAGCGAGCGTTGCTACTTGCCTTTGCTGTTTTACCGGGTTTTGCGCTTTGCGTGTTTGATGAATATCAATCCGCTGGTGAACAAGGAATGGAGATCTGGCCCCTCTTCTCTGCCTCTGAACTCCACTTGTGCAGGTTTAAAAAAAAAAACATAATGGAAAGAATTTTGCCATCTTTTTATTGTTGCTAAATACTTAACATCTGTGGAGAAGGGATTCGTGTTGCAGAAATGTTCTTAGCAATTTAGGGAGATGGCTTCTATTTTTGCCCAGACTTTGGCTTTGAAATGTTATTGGATTGTTGATTTAGGAAGTGGCTTTGACCAGAATTCCTCAAGAGAAAGGAATAATGTGTTTCCATATGTCACAGATTCATGTTGGTGGGCGTGGAAGCTCATTTTAGATACGCCATTGTCCTCTTCCTAGTGCAATGCATTCCACTAAGGTTAAGTGGAATGATTGAGTTACCTTGGCACGTCTGTGGACCAGGGCCTTCCTGCAAACTGCCTGCTACCAGTCAATGACAAGATAAATCAGGTACTCAGAGTATGTTCTTAGAACTTTTCGTAGTAATGGGACGTAGGCATGACATTCAAACATATGCTCTTGTATCTAGTGGAAATCTTACTTAACAATTGATTGAAAGTTTAAAAAAAATGAAAAGCAGTCACAATAACCAAAACACAAACAAACATAATTCTTGTCCTTTATCTTAGTGATCTACAGAACACCAGTTCTGTGGGATATGAGTAGGGTTAGGAGGAACAGGCATACCATCCTTCAAGAGTTTTGGGAGGAACTGATCAAGTAAGTCCGGTAAATTCATGTCTTCAGGGCTCCTCTGAGACTGCATTGTTAACCTCCAGGAGAGGGGTAAGATAAGCCTCTGATATCTTAAAACCATGCATTTGTAAATTATCTGCCACGAGGACTGTCCTAGGGAAGACCTTTATGAAGAGTTAGTGCTCCATAGCTGTCCTTTTTTTTTTTTTTAAGTTTTATTTATTTATTTATTTGAGAGAGAAAGTGAGGGAGATGGAGAGAGAATCTCAGGTAGATCTCCTGCTAAGGGAGGAGCCTGAGGTGGGGCTTGATCCCATGATCCTGAGATCATGAGATTTCCTGAGTGGAAATCAAGAGTCAGCATCTCAACCGAGGAAGCCACCCAGGCGCTCCTATTCCGTAGCTATCTTAAACTTTGCACTCACTTCTTAAACAGCATTAGGACAGCACCATAGTTCTTCAAACTTAATTTTTCCCTCATTTTAAAATCTTTGAAACCCCTGTAATGATGTTACCATTTTTCTGGTATCATGGGTTACTTTTCATTTAGTTAAAAAACAAAAACAAAAACTGACCAGTTGATCAAAAAGAGACAAAGTCTCACCTCCTAGAAGCCAGGGACTGCTTTTCTCCTGTGATTTCTGAATCATCATAGAGAATGTGGAAAGAGCCTCTGCAGATTATGTGAGGGACGACTTCACAATAATTGTGTTGGAAAATACTTCTTGGCATAGGAAAGTGAGATTAGGAACTGAATGGATCCTGGAATGAATCAGATATGAAAGGTTTTTTTAGTGCCACTCAAAGAAGGTAGAGGAAAAAAGATAGGGCAACTGAGGGTTAAAAAAAAAAAGTCATCGAAAATGTGCTTTAAAAAACAAACATAAAAGTGGTCCTTGAACCCTGTTGGATATCAGCACTCTGAGGCCAAGGTCTAGCGCCAGCAACGGGTTGTAGGGAGGAGATAACTTCCCTTCCCAGTAGATCCATCCTCTCTTTAGCTAGAACACTATCGATTCCATTTCCTTTTTCTTGAGCTTCATCTCATTTAAGCACCTCTGTTAAGTGCCTGCCGTCACTCTTGGAGCCCGGTGTTAATAGAGTGCAGAGCAGGTGAAAATCTCGGGGACACTGGACATGGTCCGCACCCACTGCGGCTGACGATCCCACCAGCCTGGCTGCCCAGTGCTTAGCGCACGATGCTTCATTGCATTCTTAGGATAACCCTCAGGTCTCACTCCTTCTGCAGTGTTACCGGTGAGATGCTTAGATGAAGCAGTTAGCTCCACACAGCCGCCCCTGTAGACCAGGCTGGGATTAAGCTACCTCTTTGTTTACCCCAAAGTGCCAGGAAAATGCTTCCAACTTGAAGAGACATTATTATAATTCATTTAAAGCACCTGCTCTTAGCTGGGAGCATTGCCACCTTCCCGGGGGGCGTTTGCAGGTTTGTAACAGTATTCGGTATTCTCAAAGCTAGAGCTGGGAATGCTCATGGGATCTAGTAGCTAGAAAAAGGAGGAGGACCATGGTGAGAAATGCTGAGGACCACCTCATGGGACAAAAGATTATCCTGCCTCAAATGCCAATAATGCCCGGCTCGGAAACAATGGTAATGGATGAGAATCTAATAATGGATTCGGAAAGCCTAAATAACTTCCCTGAATCTAGAGCCATAAATCAAACTGATCTCTGTCTGGCCCTAGAGCTTATGCCCTGTTCACTCTCTTCAACAGAACATTAAAATATTATGTATAATTTTATTTACTCTCTGAATTACCATATTTTATATGTAGCATCTCAAATATAATTTATTTAGAGAATAGTTAACTAATTTCCTGATTGAATGTTCTTTTAATACATTTAACGGAGATAGCATGTATCATAGTATTTGCCAGATTTTCAGAAGGATACTGAAACTTAATGAAAGAAACCATCAATGCTGTATTAGATTAAGAGAGCTGCGTATTCTGGAACATGCTGCCTTCTCCACCGTCGGCCAGGAGGGGAAAGGACTCCTTTAGGAAAGGAGAAGGATGCGGGAGGGGGAGACAAAAGCTAGGTGAAGAGGTTAGGAGAGAAGAACACAATAAAAAAATCTTTGGATTTTTGTTTCATTTGGCTTACGTCCTGATCTCTGGGCTGCCACTTGCAACGTTTGCTTCCTCTGGAACTTCGATTTTCTTAAAAATGTTCATGAACATTTTAAAGGGTTGCCCAGACTTAAATAAAATTCTCTACTTTCCCCATATATAAAGGCATCTTTTAATGTGCTCATTTCCAAAATACATGCCACGTATTTTTTGTAGCGGTCTTGGGTTGTGCTGAGCAAAGACCTTTTCACTCTAGGTAAAAGAGTTTCGACCTCATCACAGATGGCACACAGGGCCATGCACTTGGACATCCTCCTCATCTGCAGATTTTAGCCTTCCTTTCCTAACAGCAAGGCCATATAAACGTATATATGTATGTATTTTGCCACCCAGAAAAATGTGGTAGTTTCAGCCTCACTCCATGCCTACCATGGAGACTCTCATCCTGAATTGGAAAAAAGAAAGAAAAAACAACAACAACAAAACCTGTATCTGCTGGTTTCTATAGTTTTTTTTCCCTCCTTCTTTTCACAACTTGAGATATATTTAAATTCCCAGTGTATTCCCAGTGTAAATGACTTTCTGGGCACCAGAGAGAACAGAGAATCTCAACCTTTATTGGTAAGAATATCTGGGGAGCTTGTAAAAAATACAGATTTCCAAGCCCTGCACGAGAGACTTGAATTTAGTAGCTCTTGGGGGGAGTAATAGGCTTTGTCGACAAGCCCCTCGGGGGGCGGAGTGCGTGGGGCTCAGGAACCAAACTTGGATGACGACGGTTCATCTGGCACTTGGTAGGCCCTCGATAAATAGCTGTTGAATGGATCCGAAGGCCCTCCTGGCGGTTCTGTTGCTATCGAGAGGCTGTTACTTCTAACCACATGGGCTTACGATCCTAGAGGATTCTAGGATTCTAGACCCTCAGCTTTGTTCCCCTGTTTTCAGTGACTCTGAAAGTTGGCTGCTTCTCACAGTCTCCTGCACAGGCCCTCTCCATTCCCACCACTTTGGGCCCTCCTGTCCCATGGGTGTTGGCAGGGTCCCCAGGCTCCAGAATCTTCCCTCCAACTTATCTTTAAAACCACTCCCATGGGGCGCCTGGGTGGCTCAGTGGGTTAAAGCCTCTGCCTTCGGCTCAGGTCATGATCCCAGGGTCCTGAGATCGAGCCCGAGATCGAGCCCGGAATCGGGCTCTCTGCTCAGCAGGGAGCCTGCATCCTCCTCTCTCTCTGCCTGCCTCTCTGATCTCTATCAAATAAATAAATAAAATCTTTAAAAATAAATAAATAAAACCACTCCCACATGCGTTATCCTCATCCCCGTGCTTCTGTGCATTGAAGATTCTATTCATGGTTTGGGCCAAGCTACTTTTCCACTTGACCTCTTGCTCCTCTCCTTCCCTTAAACACTACTGGTTTACACTCTCGTCCCTAAGCCAGGGTTATGCATTTCCACCTCTCTGTCTTGGCTCATGCCATCTCCCCGGGGGCAGAAAAGGGTTAACTCAGCAGGCCTGTGTTGTTCAGACCCCGCACTTGCCAAAGAAATGTGTCTTTAGGACTAGCCCTTGGCCAGCTCCCCAGAAGTAACCCCTAAGCCCCTGAAATATTCTTCTTCATGAGAGTGTCTTTGTATACCGAAGTCCTGGCATCATGCTGTGTACAGGGGTAAACACGTTTCTCTTTGTATGCATGAGGTATATACCATGCCCAGCAGTTTCGCTTTTCGCAGTTTAGTCTATCAAAATCACACAAGGGTAAACTGTGTTTTATAGTCTTGTTTGTTGAAGCAGAAATCGGAAATAACCCAGTTATCCACTGATGACAATATTAATGGAATAAGAATTCCTTAAGAGGAATAGTGATAGAACTCCCACTTACTGAGCCCATTCTGTTCTAGCCCTGTGCTAAGGGTTTTACTTACAGTATTTCACTTACATTTAGAGGAAATCCTCTGTAAGTTAACCCCACTTAGACAAACACTGAGACACCTAGCGATGAAATGAGGTCACGTGGCCAAGATCTGTATGACTGTACTCGTCAGTTCACAGGAGGCTAGTTAAGAGTGATTACGGCAGAGTCATAGAGCCCTGTGTGCTGGCACGGAAGGATGCTTATGGCATATTACTAAACCTAAAGAGGAAAATCACGAAATCATTTGCATGTTACCATCTTGTAAGCCATCCATATATGTCTATGCATATTGTGTAAAAGCTATGTTCAACATATATATTAAGCATAATTTTTAACTGTAAAAAAATCTAGAAAATGAAGCAAAGCGCAAAGAAGAAAGTCATGATCCATGGCCCGATCCATTATTTCCTTAGAGCAGCACTTCTTTTCTGGGTCCTAAGACCAGATCGTACCAGCAGACTTGAGAGACCTTGGTGCTAGTAGGTTTTCTCAAGGAAGAGAAGAAAAAGAAAAGTATTATTGTTGAACTAAATTTAACAAACACGTGTTGCATCCTCTCCTTGTTCAGGATTTCTGAGATTGGGTGATTGTCTAACTCTTACACAAGTTGACAGTCCCTCCCTGGGCAGCCCGCGGGATGGAAGGTGACTGTTGCTCCCCACCTCACGGCAGGAACCTGGGCGCTAGCCACAACTTTTTTCTCATTTCTTCATCCAAAACAAATCAAGAGTTCCAGTTTATTGTCCCAGTATTTGTACCTTTGAGATCTGCAGGAATGACCCTAATTGACTCCACCTGAGCCCACATGCCCAGGCAGTGACTATGGAGAAGGGGATAAGAAACCCTGATCGGTTGACCTTGGTCATAAGTTGGACACTGTGGCAGGGTCCTGAGCTCTGTGATGGCCCAAATGGCATGAATCACCAGTATCTGAGTTGGGGAAAATTAGTTGCACCATGGAAAAGAGAGGAGGGAAAAGATGGCAAAATATAAGATGTCTTTATATGCTGCCTTTATTCTCTTTCTGTACTCTGGTTGGAACTCCTTCCTATTTCATACAAACATGTATTACATGTTCACACTACATATTCCTTCTTTTGGTTAATATATTATGAGCATTTATTTACCATTGATATTATTCTTCAGAAACATGAGCTTTTAGAGCTGCTTCATATTCCATTTTATGAATGAAGTAGATCTATTTGTTTTTCAAATTTTATTTTAAAGTCTAGTATAGTTAACATACAGTGTAGTATTAGTTCCAAGGGTGCAATACAGTGATTCAGCGCTTCCATAGGTCAACTGGAGCTCATCACAAGTGCCCTCCTTCATCCCCATCCCCTATTTCCCTCATCCCCCACCCACCTCCCCTCTGGTGACCATCAGTGTGTTCTCTGTAGTTAGGAGCCTGTTTCTTGGTTTACCTTTCTCTCTCTCTCTCTCCACTTTGCTCATTTGTTTTGTTTCTTAAATTCCACAAAGGAATGAAATCACATGGTCTTTGTCTTTCTCTGACTGACTTATTTCACGTAGCACTATACCCTCTAGATCCATCCATGTTGTTGCAAATGGCAAGATTTAATTCTTTTTTATGACCGAGTAATATTCCATTCCATATACCACATCTTCTTTATGCCTTCATCTAGTGATGGACATGTGGATCATTTCCATAATTTGGCTATTGTAAATAATGTTGCTATAAACATAAGAGTGCATATATCCCTTTGAACTTGTATTTTTTAGGTAAATACCCAGTAGTGCAATTACTGGATCATGAGGTAGTTTTTTTTAAACTTCTTTTAAAAATATTTTATTTATTTGAGAGAGAGAGAGAGAAAGAGTGTGTGTGTGCATAAGCAGGGGCAGGGGCCGAGGGAGAGGGAGAAGCAGACTCCCTGCTGAGCAGGGAGCCCCACTTGGGGCTCCATCCCAGGACCTCAAGATCATTACCTGAGTCAAAGGCAGACGCTTAACTGACTCAGTCGCCTAGGCATCCCTATTTTTAACTTTTTGAGGAGCTTCCATATTGTTTTCCACAGTGGGTGCCCAGTTTACATTCCTACCAATAGTGCATGATGGTTCCCTTTTCTCTACATTCTCGCCAACACTCATGTCTTGGGTTTTTTATTTCAGCCATTCTGACAGGTGTGAGGTGCTATCTCATCGTAGTTTTGATTTGCATGTCCCTGATGATCCATGATGTTGAGCATCCTTTTATGTGTCTTTTGGCCATCTGGATGTTTGGAGAAGTAACTGTTTATGTATTTTTCCCATTTTAAACTGGGTTATTTGTTTTTGAGAGTGTTGAGTTGTATAATTTCTTTATATATTTTGGATAATAACCCTTTACCTGATAGGTGATTTGCAAATACCTTCTCCCATTCAGAAGATTGCCTTTTCATTTCATTGAGCATTTCCTTTGCTGTGCAGCTTTTTATTTTGAAGTAATGCCAATAGTTTACTCTTGCTTATTTGAATGAACTATACTCTATGAGTAGAGTATATTCCTCTATTGTTAGGCATTTAGCTTGTCCCTAATTTTGATCTTAAAAAGCTCTGGTTTATACACTCAGCATCAAGAATTCTTCTTGGTTCTCAACATTCAGCATCACAAAGAACACATATGACACCATTCTACTACTCAAAATTGTGTAGGATGGGAGCACAGCTTGCTGGAAGGGCAAAAATGGCTACTCCTTGCAGTGGTCCACAGAAGTTCATGTGCAAAGAGATGAAATACACATTGAGTTAAGTATGGGAACTGTCCTGGTTTAGAAGCCTTATGCCCCCCAGGGAACCTGTAACTCTGACAACAGTTTCACCGGGACAAGTTGCAGTGTCCTTATAAAGGGCATGTCCAGTTATAAGAGCACACACCCAGGGAAGCTCAGAGCTATGGTTCCTATCCGTTATTTATAGTTCCCATAGCCTAGATGCCATTCATCACAGGCCACAGTCAGGTTTACTATAAGTCATGTTGACTAGTTGTCAACCTACTTGATGTGCCCTTTCATCAGGTTACCAGGTAAATGAAGGTCAAAATCTCACGCGGAAATAGGGAAAGGCTTTATAAACCCTTTACCCATAAACATTTTAAACATAAATCACTGTCCAGATATATGCTTATTTTCTTTATAAAAAAACACCTTAAAAATGGGAATATTGAGTCCAAGAGAACTAACAATTTAAAAATTCCTAATGCATACAGTGAAATTATTGGCCAGAAAGGTAGGCCAGATTAAAATGCTGCTGGTGGTACACCTATCAGGGTTGTACCCCCACCTGACTTTCCAGTATCACTTCTTTCACTTTCTACCTGAATGCCACTTTCCCTCTGGCCCCATCAGCCTCTTGACTGTTTCACTCATTTCATCTTCTTTCACATTTCTTGCTTACCCTTGTCCTCTGACTAGAATGTTCTGTCATTTCTCTCCCTGGTCCCACCTGATTTCCCTTTAAGAGTTTTCTAGAAATGTCACCTCCTCTCAAAACGACCTCCAGACACTGCTTCCCCTCAACTCTTTCCTAAGTAGAACTCTTGACTCACCCCTGTCCTTCCCAAAGCTTTTTGTTTTGAAGGTTACTTTAATGCTTTTCAGGTTATCTTATTGTCTTCTATACTAGAAAATGAACTCTTTATAGTTAGAAACTACATTTGTAATCCTCTAGCTCAGAGCACTTTGAACAGTCTGTAATGGTCTTTAAAAAATGTTTGTTGAAGAGCATGAATTAGTTTAACAATCAAGACTTATTGAACAGTTCTTCTAAGGCGGGCACTCTTGAAAGTACTCCATCCATGGCATCTAGAACTCCCTGCACGTAACAGATGGCTAGTGAACAAGCAGCACTGGTTGAATGAGTGAGTGAATGCAGATAGAGCACTGAATTAAGACAAGTTCCCCATTCTCATGAAGAATACATTTTAGAGAGGGGAGAGAGAGAATAAACCAACAAATAAGGAAACCAAGAAACAAGATGGAATACGTGCTATGGAGAGAATTAAAAGGAAGATGATGTTATAATGCTGGGTGGCTACGCAAGCTGGTAGTCAAGGAGGGTTTTGCTGCCCAAGTGACAAGCTGGGATATTTATGCCAGGAAGTCGCTGGCCGTGCAAAGATTTGGAAAAGAGCGTCCCAGGCGGAAGTAGAACCTAGGGCTAGGAGCTTTGATGGAAAGAGCCTGGCATGCTTCAGGTGATGACAAGAAACACACTGGGGTGGACCAAAACAGAAAAACAGAGATGATTTTCAAAATATTTAATGGCTGCTCCATTATGAACATGGATGAATCATCACTCATTTTAACCGCTGTCTCCCTCTCTCTCCCGTCGTCCCACTTTCCGACTCTGATCCAGGACACATGATCCAGAGCCCAGAAAGCTTTAGAGACACCCATCTCATCAGTGCCATCCTTTTGTTCTCCTCCAACTCTGTTCAGATGAAGGAATACTTCCTATCTGTATTTATTGCGTGGAACGTCAGGCAGATCATATTTTCGGTGGGTGTTCTGGAACTCCTCTAAGACTGAGTCTGAGACAATCAGCAGGTTGTTTGCAATAGCTGTAGTGTAGGACCCTGCTTCCCAAACTTTGATGCCCTGGGGAAATCCCCTGAATGTCCTAAAATACCAGTTCTAATAGGGCATGGCCTGAGATTCTGCCTTTCTAGATGATACGGGCACTTCTAGTCCATGGTCCCCACTTTTTGTAGAAGGGCACAGAGTTCTGATTCTGAGTCTTGGCTCCCTGTTAAAATCCACAAGGGAACTTCTCAATCTCTTGGCCACTCCCAGGCTGTACCCTAAGCTCCTTGAATCTAAACCTCTAGCATTAGAACTCAGGCAGATCTATTTTTTAAAATCCCCCCCCCCACCCGGTAATTCTGCTCTTTGGTGCATGGTGTCACCCAGTCCCCTTGGTCACAGGCTAACTCCTGTAGTCATTGATGAAGCAGCAGGTGCTTACCCTGTCAAAGTCCAAAGAGAAGTCTAAAGATAATTAAGATTTAAAATTTTTAACTTCATTTTTAGTAAGAGTGTGTTTGTGTTTCCTCCCTTAAGAACAGGCAGGATTCGTTCTTGCTCTTCCGCTGTCCTAATTTAAAACCTCTGCTATTGATACTGGCCTCTATTAAAAGAACTTTTCTTTTTCTGAAACCTTTTAGACAAACTAGGGCTATAAGGCGAAAAAAAAAAAAAAAAGGAGGGACCTGGACACTGGCTTTTGCTGTATAGCCTAGTGGAATGAATTAATGGAGTCTGAGGTTTGGGATAAATATGGTCACACCAGGTTGGTATTCTCTCCAAACTGATGAAAAAAATTACACCCTTCTGGAGCCCACTGTAATTAACTCTCGGACAGCATTTCCATTACAAATCCCCATTTTAGGAGGTTTGTTACTCAGCTGTAACATTTTGCTCTAGGCTACGGCTTGCACATAGACAATTTCAGCTTGAAAGAAGCTTTAAAAATAAAAGGTTTTTTTCTTTTTCATTGAACAAGTGAAGTGTGGTTTTTAAAAGGAATGAAATACCCATGATTCTCAGACATTCTTTGCATCTCTCTCTATTTTTTCTCCAAGTGGTCTTGATTCCCAACAAATGAAGCCTAGTTATTCACATATTTTAAACCAAATGTTTAAACTACCAAATGTTTGAGGGACTCTTTGAATTAAGGAAATGCATTTTGAGGGTCACGACTCAATAAAAAGGACGGAAAAAGTTCTTTCCTATTTTTCAGATGTGCAGAGCTAGGGTGGGGCAGAACTCTGTCCTTTGAAGATCCTCAAGCCTGTTGTTCATTTTTAAAAGGGGAGTTCCACAAGAAGACAGCTGCATTGAACAACAGGAAACGCATTCCCTATGTGTATGCTTTCGCTGACAGTTTCTCCAGGGCTTTCTAAAACATCTCTCTGTCCTAGTGCATGTTAAAATAAACAGTGGTCAATTTCAGGGTAAAAAAATCTCAATTTCTGTTTATTGGTGTCAAGGACTTCTTCTGAGGTCACGCTCTCCCTGAATTCGGAAGGGAACTGGCGCCTTTCTCTGGCTTATGTCGCTCCCCTGATGGCATACTGAGCGGGACAGTCTTGGCTTTCTCACAGTACCTCACCTGTAGCCTCACTGGCCTTCTCTCTGCTCACAGTGGGTTCCTTTCCCCCACCTCTTTCATCTTCCTCTGACCGCGGATGCCACGGCCGTGGCATTTACCTCCTGCTTTGCTGTGGTGTAACAGGAACGCAGTTGCACACACCGGGGCCCAGGGAGTGTGCAACCCAGTTGCACACACCTAGGGCTCTGCCCTAGGGCCCTGAGTCTGCACAACCTTACTAGGGGTCAGTATTGGTCAGCCCAAGGCCCTGCAGGACTTCATGCATCCAGATGGACCTTACATAGTGTGATGGCGGCAAGTTACCCTTTATAAATTTATGCTGTTAGCACGAAAAGCACTGTTTCCTCTGTGGGGTGCTCAGTCAGTAAGTGTCCAACTCTTGATTTCGGCTCAAGATTGTGAGATCGAGAGTCAGGTCAGGCTCTGTGCTGAGCCTGCTTAAGATTCTCTCTCTCTCCCTCTCCCCGTCCCCTCCTCCCCCACCTGCCCCACTTGCAGGCTTGCTCTCTCTCTCGCAAAAAATAATAAATAATAAATAAAAGTAGCATTTCCTTTGCAAGAGGAGATAATATAAAATCATGGCATATCAAGACTACCAATATAAACAACTACCAGTGGTAGAAAGAACAAAGGTAGGCATTAACTTTAAAAGCACACTTTAGGGTCTTTGTCAGTGATCGGGTTCTGGCTGTTACCCTCAACTTGACTGGCTGTCTCTATTCTAACTGAAACAGTGGTGCCTCACATTTTTGTTCAGGCATCACCGCTAGGGAATGCTGCCTGACCATTGCCCGCCCCCACTCCCCACCCCTGCCCCAGACAGTCTGGATCAAGTCTTCCTCCCTCCAGCTTCCTTCTTCTTTGTCCTCCCACTGTACCGTCCCTTACCTCAAACGTAACTCCTCAGAATGTCTTGTCTGTCTGCTCTCCACCAACCAGGTTGTGAGCTCTTTGGGGTCAGAGACTATCTTATTCATTGTCAGAATCCTAGGCCATGGCGCCCTGCCCCAGTAAGGCTCGATGAATATTTGTTGTATAAATCAGTAATAAAACGAATAAACCAACAATCTGGGAACATAGAGACTTGTGCCTAACCGACTCTTGAATTCGTTTGCCAGTATCCTATACTACTTTCTGGTTTTATCCATGTTTTTGGGAAAAAGAGGGTCTGGTGTTTTTGGACGAGGGCTCATTCCTAGCAGTGGCAGTAGAAATGAGAGTAGTAACAGCTAACATTGCCAGAGTGTTCAGTCACCAGGCACTCTTCAAAGTGCTTTCTTTACAGAAGCCATTGGCTGTAGTCGACGGATGAAGAGACCGAGCTATAGCCCCCATCACTACTGCTGGTGGTTCAAACCCAGGCATTTCCACCTGAACCACCTTTAGTCGCTGTGGCCTGTGCATGAGACAAAGAAGCCCACTTGGCGGCCTTCCCTGTGTGTGTGTCGTGGCTGACTCTGTTTTCACATCAGGGAACTGCTGCTCTTCCACATTTAGCTTGGCAATCACCACACCCCCGTGCAAAGTCCGTTTCTCTGATCTTCATTTCCTTGTAACGTGCACATGTTTTCCTTTCAGCCCCTAGCTGTTAGTGTTTTATGACTCGGGGAGCTCGAGGAGGCAGCTGTATTGTTAATGTAAGTCATTACCAAGACGTTTCTGCTCTTTTCCACAACCTCATAATTTGTTAAAAGTTCTGGTTTAGGTTTTCCTCACGTCTTATTGCTGACAGTTTTAGCAGTGTATGCCGGCACTATCGGCTGTCTCCAGGGTACCGACTGAGACAGGAAGGTTTCTGTAATTGTCTAAGATCACTTGCCACTTTATATAGTACAACTTGCTCACGTAGATGCACTCTGCTTCCCAGCGAATCATCTGGCCCCAATGGGCTATAAAATCATCTGATGCCACTATAACTTTAAAGACAACAAAATATTGGCTCTGAACCGTTTGCTTTTGTTAACTCACATTTTAAGGCTGCCTCTGTATGCTGAGAAGGGGGAAAATGATAAGCCGGGATTCTTTTGTGAAATGAAAAAAAAAATGGATATTTTTCTCATCCTCACTTCTTTTCCTTGCTGATGATAGCAGTTTTCAGTGCTATTCTTAAAAGCTTTCCGCTAGTTCTTTCCCATTTGAAGCATGGGTATTATTTTTTTTTTTTTTTTTTTTGCCAACAGTGGATCATGGCCAGTTTCCAAAGCTGCTCTGCCCCAGGTTTTGCTTGAGTTGATAGCAATTTAAAAGTGAGCACCAGTCCAAGGCCACACAATTCGTTGGGGCCCAAACCGAGGCTGGACTCTGGTCCCCAGACACACGATTCAGTGTTTTTGTTTTTTTTCCATTGTTCCACACCCTCACAGTTTATTGGATTGACATACTGGTCCATACTGTGCCTTAGCAAGAGAAGTTAAAGAAAGAATTCACTTGCTAAAAGCCAATTATTTTGAGAGCTCCAAGTCCTCCTAGATTGAAGTTCCCAAAGAGTAACACATGCACAACCATGATTGGCTTGCTAGGAGCCTAGCAGAAAGCGACATAAAACCCATCTTTCATTTTCTAGCCAAACACTAGCTTGACCTAAAGTTAAGTTAAAACAAAACAAAAGAGTATGTGACATATCTGAGTGCCCTTTGGGAGTTACTATAGACAGAAACTGAAGAAGGGGTAGCCATCATTCAACTCCCTTAGTTCTTTTTCAGGGAGTTAATGTTTCAGTATTGTGTACAATCTAGTCTAAAATGATGTCCCTCAAAAGAAACTGTATTCCCTCAAAAAAAAAGTCTGTATTAGTTTGCTAGGGATACTGTCTCAAATAACCATCACTTGAACAACCAACTTTGATGTCTCACAGTTCTGGGGGCTGAACGTGCAAGATCAAGGCGTCAGCAGGGTTGGTTCCTTCGGAGAGTTGAGAGGAAGCGTCTGTTCCAGCCTCTTCCCTGGTGTCTTAGTCCATTCAGGCTGCTATAACAAAATACCACCGACTGGGTGCCTTATAAACAACAGAGATTTATTCCTCACAGTTCCAGAGGCTGGGAAGTCCAAACATCAAGGCACCCATAGTTTCCATCTGGTGGGAGCCTGCTTCCTGGTTCACAGATGTTGGCTGTCTTCTCATGTGGCAGAAGGGTCAAGAAATCTCTTTGGAGGGGCCATTTATGAGGGCATTAATCCCATTCATGGGGGTTTTGCTTCCTCACCTTGGGTGTTAGGATTTCAACATGAATTCTGGGGATACATAAACATTCAGTTCGTGATGCCTAGTTCATGGTGGCTTGCTGATCATCTTGGGCATTCCTTGCCTGGTGGAAACATCATCCCAGTTTCTGCCCTCAATGTCACATGACGTTCTCCCTACGTGGATGTCCGTGTCAACAGTTCCCCTCTCTTGTAAGAGGACACCAGTCATATTGGATTAGGGGCTCACTCTATTTCATTATGACCTCTTCTTAACTAGTTCCATCTGCCTTGACTGTATTTCCACATAAGGTCACTTTGTGAGGTTACTGGGGCTTAGGACTTCAACATATGAACTCAACCCATAACACTGTCTCTTTCCAAAAGACTAGTTCTTTGATTAGCTGTATCAAATAGGAAAATCCTGAATATAGACAATATGGTTTTCCATCCATCAGGAAAAGAAAATGTAAGTGGCAAGTATTTACTTTAATTTAATCATTTAATACCATTAAACCCACTGTATACTTTTAAATAAACTCCCTATAATTCAAGACCACACTACCTGGAGATTAAGAATGTAATGAACAGTTTCATCACCTTGAGATATTGCTTGATTTTTACAGGCTTTCCTCTTGTCTTTTTTTTTTTTTCCTAGCAGAACAAATATTTTCATTTACTCTGGATGAATTCTTGATAAGTTCTTGATCCTCAGCTTCCAACTCCAATTTATTTAAAAGGTTATTTAGAAGACAGCATTCTCTAATGCTTCCCACGGAGGTTACTGTTCCCTTTCTTATGCCCCACAATATCAAGTACATGCCTCCGTGACAGTATTTTGCATTCATTAAAATATTCTTTGTTTGTTTTTATGCCTGACTCTTCCATTAGACTGTCTGTAACTTGAAGACAGGGGTTGTCTGTCTTATTTATAAAATGGTGCATGTTTATTTCCCCAATAATGCTTGGGATACTGTAAACATCCAATAAAAATTCATTAAGGATGGGATCAACATAGAAAAGTTTGTCGAGCTGGGGTGCTTGGGTGGCTCAGTCGGTGAAGCATCTGCCTTGGGCTCAGGTCATAATTCAGGGTCCTGGAATCGAGTCCCACATCCAGCTCCCTGCTCGGTAGGGAGCCTGCTTCTCTCTCTCCCTCTGCCTGCTGCTCCCCCTGCTTGTGCTCTCTCTCTCTCTCTGTCAAATAAATAAATACAATCTTAAAAAAAAAAAAAAGAAGAGTTAGTACAAGCGTACTATTTTAGACCTAGAGGAAGTCCCATGTCAAATTTTCTCTAATACAGCTATATACCCAATGTCTGGTGAATGGTTTGCCAACATACACAAATAATTAACCCAAATTAGTATTCATCAAGCAGATATTTTTTAAGGTAATAGAAAAGCCAACGGTTTTTACAGGACAATCATTATTTGAAATTCTCAGAAGTATAAAACATGGACTTTTGAAACCCTGTGATTTTTTTTTTTTTAAAGTCTGAGCATTATAATTAGAAGGCATTTCAGGCTGTTTTAGATTTTAAAGCTTTTGGAAAGTCTTTATCATGACAACTTAATTTCAAGTCATAAATAATATTTACTTGAGTATATCCCATCTGCTACTGTGTAGCTAACCTTGGGCAATTACTTTATCTTTCTTTGGCTTTATAAAATATCAAACCACTAGTCAAGGTCACCTTAAACTCCAGAATTCCTTATTCAAATATGTATCCTACAACTATGTATTGTACACTTGCTATACTCCTAGCCTCTGAGAAGATACTAGGATCTTGACTGAAGGGTACAAAAGTGTATGAGACCTGTCGCCTCTATGGGACCACAATCTGGACACAGTCCCAGACACAGAAGAATGTGAGTAGGACACAGAGTAGGTAAGTTCTGTAAAAGGCACAGAGACAGTCCGAGACTGCTTTCTAGGGACTAGGAATATTTGACCTGTGCTTTGATCTGTGATTATTGAATGGTTACCTAAGTACAAGAGAAGCTGACTTTCATGGAGAAAGCCTGCTTACTTTATATTTATTTTTTTTAGATTTTATTTAATTATTTGAGCAGGGAGGGGCTGCAAAAGAGGGAGAGAGAGAATCTCAAGCAGGTGCCCCATTGAGCACAGAGCCAGTCTCGGGGCTCGATCTCACAACCCTGAGATCATGACCTGAGCCGAAATCAAGAGTCAGACGCTCAACCGACTGAGCCACCCAGGCACCCCACTGCTTACTTTAAATCTTGTGGGTTCTTGGGGCGCCTGGGTGGCTCAGTGGGTTAAGCCTCTGCCTTCGGCTCAGGTCATGATCTCAGGGTCCTGGGATCAAGCCCCACATCGGGCTCTTTGCTCAGCAGGGAGCCTGCTTCCCCCTCTCTCTCTCTCTCTGCCTGCCTCTCTGCCTACTTGTGATCTCTCTCTCTGTCATAAATAAATAAAATCTTTAAAAAAAAAAAATCTTGTGGGTTCTCTAAAGAGGTGGTCAGACCATCTATTTCCACCTGGGCTTGACTCTGAATTGACAGCTGAAATGTCTCTGATTTCGAAGGTGGCATATACTCAACCGAAAGTCCCCGAGGGCTTAGTCCCACTCTTCAGCATGAGCACAGGCACCCCTTCCTGCCCACCTGAGCTCTGGAGAGATCCTGAACCTGGAGGGCAGAACATGAGCGGAGAAGTTCAGGATCAAGGAGGACTTCGGACTGTTGCCATGAGTCAGACACCAGGGGCAGCTGGCCACGGACGGTGGAGCAGCATTTTCAGAAGCTCCCCGAGGAGGACGGGGCCCGGGGACATGGTAGAGCAAGTTCCTTTGCACCATGGGAACCATTTCTTCCCTGCCATTATTAAGTCTTTCCACCCCTCCACAGACCCAGGAGGCACGAGATCTTCAATTTCCACCCACCTACATTTCCTTCACTCAGGTCCAAAATAGACAGGCCTCTCCCCTAAGACGAGAGGAAAGCAGCCCACGTTCTTTTGCTACAGAGTGGGAGCAAAGTCAGCTTTCCTCTCCTGCGTCAGCTGCAATGCAGCGGAAATAATCCAGGATCCCTGTTCTCTGGAGGGGGGACGGGGCGGCGGACAAGATGCCACACGGGGGTGAACCCAAAAACGGCAGAGGGAAAGACGGATGTAGAGGGGAACCTCCGTGCCTGCCAGTGGCTCTCTGTTTCTAGGTGGTTTATCATGCATTCACTCAAGTGGTATGTGGGACCAGCAGCTACGAGCTGGGCACTGTGCTAAGCACCAGGTAGAAAGCAGAAGCCAAATAGGAACAGTCCTTTTTCACAGAAGCTGCCTGCTGTGGGAAAGATAGATAATAGCAAGATTAATTACATATTGGGATAGTGGCCGTGACGATGGTAAGCGGGATGTGATGCCAAGTCAGGGGGTTGACGCGTCTTCAGATGTGTAACCTGGGAGGGCTTCCTGGAGGCAGTGACATTTAAGCTAAGACATGAAGTATGAGGAGCAGCTCTGCAGAAAAATAGTCAGAAGGAACAGCAGGTGTGCAGATAACACAAGCTTTCTCATTCATGCCCCACAATGACTGCTCGAGGTGCTGGCCCTACTCTTCATTGAACCAGGACCAGAACACAGGTGAGAAAGTGTCCTTTCATTGCCGTGTCGGGGCACAGGTGCCTGGCACCGAACAGTGGCTGACCTGAGAGTTTCAGTTGCGCTGGAAAGGAGTCAAGGGCACCTGGCAGTCCCGGTCCACAGTAAATGTTATCTGTCTGCCTCCCAGCAGTGGAAACACAGAGAAGAGCAGGCCCCGTCATTTGTTTTCCTTTTCAACTATCGCTGAAAACCTTGAATTTCTTAACAGTGTCTTGGGCTGTGTTGACTCTAACCAGAGCTGATTAGCAAGCTCCCGGGGTATTTGGGGTCTGCTCCCCGAGACACTGCATGGGACCCTTCCACCGTGATACGGTACCAAACAGACAGAGCAAAGTGCTCCAGATAGGCTGAAAAGGAATGAAGTGCCTCTCTTCCTTGATCCTGATGTTCCCAATAAAAGGTGGTAGATTCGGTCTTGTGGTTCTGTCTCTTAAATTGAACACCGGATTTACTCAGTGACGGACTTAATCATTGTTGACATCAGAACATGCTTCCATCAAAGGACAGAACTGCTGGAAAACAGAGAAGCTATAAAATGCATCTTTTTTATAGCCAAATTTAAAAAAAAAAAAAGGAAAAGGAGAGAAAAAGCCCTTATCCATCTTGAATCTTTTTGAAAACAGTCCTTCCCCCTTCTTCTCCCAGCTCCCTTCCTTGACGTACCCCCGCCAGATCCCCTTTCCTCTTTACACCCACCATCCAACCAAAAAAAAAAAAAAAAGAAAGAAAGAAAGAAGGTTTCACACCATATGTTTCTATTGAACAGTGACTTTCTGGTTTATGAAAAAATATTGGAAGCATTAAATTAAAGTTAACAGATCTAAGGGCCCATGCTACGATGTAGTCCTCCCTCCCTGTCCCTTTTCTCTCCTCCCTCTTCCCTTTCTTTTCCTTCTCTCCCTTCCCCCCTCCTGCCTTCCTTCCTTCCTCACTGGAGAAGTCTTTCATGGCTTGTTTTGATAAGTCATGTTCTCCTGTTCCCTGGGGAAATGTGCCCTTTGGCTTCTAGCCAGAGGCTCATATCTAAAATATCAAGCAGGGCAAAACTAGAACGTTTGCTCTTTTCAAAGCTGGGTTGAGCAGTGTTATTATGGTTTTTTTCCTCTGTCTTAATCCGTAGACAAATATGTACGATTTTTCCTTTGAACCTCTGTGTGCAGTATTCTGTAGGGAGAGAGAATGGACATGTTAGGCAACGTCCCATTTTCCAGGGGGCTTATAGCTCATGGAACTCAAAACATCTATATAGAAAAAAGAAAATCGGCCAACCAGCTAGTGTGTCCCTACCATAAAACAGTTGTCCCACAAGAGTCTGTCGGCATTCCGCAGAGAACGGAGAAGTGTTCCGGCTCATGTTGCTTGAGGACAACAGGGGTCTCTCCTGAGCGGCTGGGCCCAGGGGGCTGCGCTTGGTGCACTTTGGAAGCTTTGGGGCTACAAGGCGGGAGAGGAAGCAAAGAGAGGGAAGGTCTTGCCAGAAGAGAAAAGAACGAGGCACAAGGGTCATTGCTTCACAACAGATTCCCTACTGGAATTTACCCAACAGAATGGACGAAAAGAGCTAACTGTCTCCTGTGGCACGTGGTAGATTTTGCTGTCACACAAGGGCCCGGCCTCTGTGGCATGGAGGTGGCCAGACTCCTCGGTTGGAGCACAAGGGCGACACCATGGACAGGGGACTCAGCTTGAAGTGTGCTTGGCTAATGGACCAGGCCAGAAGGCGGGGCTAGCCCAGAGGGCCACAGGCTACCTCCAATTCATCTGCTAATGGATGTCCTGGGAGTTCTGGAGAGGCATCTGGAGAGACACCCAAGAGGCTGAAGGGTGCATATAAAAGGGGACATTATTTTCAGAGAGTCTGGCTGGCCCCAGACCCTCCAGGATGGAGGGAGGAAGACACACACCCTGATCCCTGTGTGTGGCCGGAAAGACCCTCAGCCTCGGCCAGTGGCACGCCTCCCCCACACTGCCTGCCGCCTCCGAGGCCAAACCTAGCTTCACGACCTTCGCCGCTGATCAGGAGGCTTTGTGGATGAAGACATCTAGATCCTGAAGACTGACAGGATGACCAGGAACTCATTCTAGTCTCATGCAACGGCTGGGTCTGAGTTAAAACGTCAACCCTCTGCTAGATTGCAAGCTGTCCCCAGCAGAAACCCCACAGACCCCACATCCTTTGTCTGGTACAAAGGATGTCTCCCACCGGAGACCACACCCTGCATTGGTTTGAGTGTCCCTGCAGTCATTCGGCAGGCAATCTGCTAGGTTTCCCGTGGATGTGGGGCTGGGACGGCCGGTGCCGACTTGGTCATGCAGCCCAGGGGGCAAACCGTTGCATTAATGACTTGGATCCTTGTCCGAGACATTCTTCTCAGCCCCCTGTTGTTGTTTTCCTCACTGAGGTGGACTGGTGCTTCAGATAATGAGCTAACACTGAGTATGATGATTTCCGTACACTTTATGACCTCCCTGAGCCACGTAAGTCCCCAAACTCTTTATAAACGCACCGTTCTGTGTTAGGTGGAGTGGGTGCCACCACTGTGCTGTGAGACATCAGCATGCTAGTCGGGCAGGAGCGTCACTGGGGAGGGCTGCCTCGGGTCACATTCCTCATGCCACCACTGTGCCATCACAGTGCGGTTCCCGGGCGGGCAAGAAAAACCCCTGAGGCTTCCCCAGGGCTTCAAAGACTTCAGCTCGGGCTGGGATTTTTCCTAAAACTTGTGCATTTTCTTTTTCCACTGTGGGTGGAGAGGGAGGCAACCTTTATTTTGCGTGCTTTTTATCAAACCACCTAGAACGCTTTTGCTATATAAATCCTACAAGGATGACTCAGTAGGATATTTCTAAAAGCCACTGGTATTGTGCAAGAAGACAGCGGAGAAAACAGTGGAAATCATTAAGAGTTGTTATGGTGAGGTGCAATGGCCAACCCCAAGGCCACCCCCCTCTTCCCGAGGAAACTGATCCTATACAGAGAATAAAATTGTCAGGCTACCTTGACTTCTTTGCACCTAGTCAGGCATCTCCAACGGAAGAATGACGAGGCCACTGCTAGGGGGCTCTGAGGCTGTGGGTTCCAGGACAGCCCCCACTAGGCTTGGCTCCAGGCCCCATCCCCACTGTGCGTCCGGGGTGTCTTGGACCCCGTACTGTGTGGATGCCCTCCTTTGAGTTGAGCAGGGCACAGCCCTGCCTGTAGCGTGGCTGATAGAGGGCCTGGTTCCTTCACGGGGATGCTAGTCTCAGCTCTTCTGTTAAATAGCTACTTGGCGTTGGGCAAGTCGTAGAACCTTAGTTGTACCTTATCTGTCAGTATTCCCCATGGTCCCTTTTCCTTCTCACCCAATCTCATAGGCATTTTTGTATCTTCTAGCTCTCCGTATTATTTCAGAATGTTTGAATATGGATTTCATGGCCATTACCAAGATAGTAATACATTGGATTTTTGTTTTGTTTTGTTTGAGAGAAAGAGAGAGAGTGTGATCAAGGGGGCAGGGTTGGGGGGGGGTGGCACAGAGAGTCTCAGGCTGACTCCCCACTGAGCACGGAGCCCAGCGAGGGGCTTGATCCCACCACCCTGAGATCATGATCTGAACCGAAATCAAGAGTCAGACCCTTAACCAACTACCCAAGATAGTAGTCCACTTTAAGAAAATAAAATACGTATATACACATAAACAGACACATGCATGTATATATATAACTCATCAAGGAAAACGTAATAACAAAAGCGAGCGGGAAGTAAACTTCAGGAAAGCCGTAAGAACTTTAATTCTGCTAAAGCTTTGGGGGCTTATCCAGCCCTCTTGGAAACACAATTTGGAGTAACTTGAGATTTAGGGCCTAGCATGGGGAGAAATTGCCGTGGAAATAACCATTCCTAATTTACTTAGTCGAAACGGGAAATCGGAGAGTCCCCTGGCGGTAAAGAAAACATGATTCCCTTTCCAAATTTTAAGAATTCTGATTAGGACTTGTTTTATCAAAGAATGTTCTTGCTGACTTCTTGTCCAGCCTGTTCCATCCCATAAGCCCTTCAGTTAAAACTGTTTCATGTTCGCTGGGTCTAAGGCCCCTTGGGAGCCTTTTTAGTAGAGGTAGATTAGTATTCACTTTAAAACAAAAAAGACTAAATGATGAATGTGCATGCATTGGGATAAAGCGATTTGGGGAGGTTTTTTTGTTTTGGTGTCTAGAAAATAACCGAGTCATTGGGAGAGATTTCTTTTTTTTTTTTTTTTTTTAAGATTTTATTTATTTATTTGACAGACAGCGATCACAAGTAGGCAGAGAGGCAGGCAGAGGGAGGGGGGAAGCAAGCTCCCTGCCGAGTGAAGAGCCCAATGCAGAGCTCAATCCCAGGACCCCGGGATCATGACCTGAGCCAAAGGCAGAGGCTCAACCCACTGAGCCACCCAGGCGCCCCAGGGAGAGATTTCTAACTGAAATGTAAATACCACATTAACGGTCTCTTCCTACTGTTTTCCTTGGTGAAGAGAGAGAAAGGGGACAGATTAAAATGCATCCTAAGGCCTTCAAGGTGGGAGTAATTACAGGAATAATTCCCTCCCTGCATAGATTTTAAATGACTTGAATGTGTTGCCCTAGAAGGTTTAGAACTTCTCTTACTACAGAACTTTCATTTCTAGACAAGAGTGGAGTTTTCCCCATCTCCTTTGGAAACCCTCCATCCTCACCAACCCACCAGCACTCACTTCCACACCCGTGGCACTTCCGGTGGCAGTGGGGCTGCCTCTGTCTCCATGGCACCCTGTCGCTTCGCGCCGCACTCTTAAAATGCCTCGGAATTTTTGTGTGTTTCTCTGGCTACTAGTGGGCGAACTCTTTGCGGACAGAAGCCAGGTTACTTATTTTTATGTTTTTATTTTTTCAGTCTTTTCTCTCAATTCCTGAAATGGTGCCTGACAGAGAACAGTTCTTCCTAAGTATTGGGTGCGCTGAATTGAAGAGTATTTACCTAGATCAGATGGTTCCGCGGCAGGAAACATGTCCAGACTTGATCAACTGAGGCTCAGGGAAATAGACTCGGGTTACCTTTGCTCCTGGCTCGGGTGTCCTCCGTCAACCCCAGGGGCGCCCCCACATTCGTCTGCGTATGTGGGAACAAATTCTGCCTCTTTCTTCTTCAGTCACAGGGGAAAGAGATTTGGTAAACCCCCTCGTATTGAGCCATAACTGACTCCAGTACGTTTCCCTTGAGGACTTAACCACCCCTGTTTATTTGAGCTCTGAACAATTGCTGGTTAGGCTTTATAGCTTTCACTAAGAGTTGACCTTGTGGGAGATTTGAAGGTTGTAATCGTATATCCGACCTCTCTAAATTCTAACCATCGAAAATAGATACACGGGGCACCTGGGTGGCTCAGTGGGTTAAAGCCTCTGCCTTCGGCTCAGGTCATGATCCCAGGGTCCTGGGATGGAGCCCCGCATGGGGCTCTCTGCTCAGCGGGGAGTCTGCTTCCTCCTCTCTCTCTCTCTGCCTGCCTCTCTGCCTGCTTGTGATCTCTGTCTGTCAAGTAAATAAATAAAATCTTTTAAAAAAGAAAGAAAGAAAATAGATACAGAGAGCCATGAGGATATGAAAGCATTATTAATGGCACCCCAGCAGCCTCCTAAAGAACACAGGCCCCGCTGAAGGGGGAGCAGAGGAGAGGATGCTGAAGATGATGCTTCTTCGTACTTACTTCTCAGGCGTCCGTGGAGCAACCACATATAGGAAAAGTTGGATCTACAAAACTGACTTGAAATGTATTTCCTCCCACCATACCACCAAAATGTCCCTGGGAAAGTCACGAGTGGCCTCCCAGTGATCAAATCCCATAGTCATTTTTTGGTCTTAACTGATTTATAATTATTTGGTTCTATTGAATATGCCTTTCTTGAGTTTTTCTGCGCCTCAGGCTTCCAGGATGTGGCCCTTCCTTGATTTTCTCTTCCTTCCCCAACCATTCTTTCATGGGTTTATCTTTCTTAGTCCACCCCCGAAGAGTTGGCATTTCTGTGGGTCCTGTGATAAGCCATCTTCTCTTCTCACTCTGTGCACCATCCATCAGCAGTCATAACCACTTCCATAGCTTCTACTCTTGTCTGTATTCCAGGAACTCTGTGAAATCTACGTCATCATTCCAGACCACCACTCATATTCAATATGTTCTTCTTCTTTTATTTTTTTATTTTTTAAAGAGATTTTATTTATTTATTTGACAGATCACAAGTAGGCAGAGAGGTAGGTAGAGAGAGAGGAGGAAGCAGGCTCCCCGACGAGCAGAGAGTCCCATGCGGGGCTTGATCCCAGGACCCTGGGATCATGACCCAAGCTGAAGGCAGAGGCTTAACCCACCCAGGCACCTCTCTTCTTCTTTTTATAATTCCACAAGTATTTATTGACAAAATACTATAGGAGTAATTGGGGGATACAGAGACAAGAGTCCCCCGCCTTTAAGAAACAAACTAGTAGCAGAGACAGGTGTGTAAACAGAGTGAAGTGATGACATCCAAGAGAATTTTCAGGAAAAAACACAAAAACAGATCAAACTAGGAGATTTATAGACAGAATGGAGAAAGGAAGGATTCCTTGAAGGATACTTCAGTGCCAGTTAACAGTGAACATTGTTATTCATTCAAGATTCCCTCCCCTCCTTTTCTTCTCCTTCTCCTGGGTGATGGATGGTCTGAGTTCCAAGGAAGGAATTGGTCTGTGTGCCTCCTCTTTCCTCACTGACTGTCAGTTTTCTTTGGCATGCACAGCTGTATGTTGGCTTCCTCTGATAGTCGTGGTCCTCCCGGGACTTCTAGTCTCATACCCCTCTCAGTACTTCTGGATCTGCCACGAAAGGACTCTGAAATCTCTGAGCTGCTCTTCCTCCTGCTGAGGTTTGCAGAATTTTGCAAGCCTGACCTCAGGTCCATCTACAAAGACATCTGAAGGGTGGGAATTTTCTGAAAGACACAGGTTTTTTAGGCTTTACCCTGAGATCCTTTTGTAAAATCCACCTCTCCAACTTAATCTGGTCCTCCTCCTCTTCCTCCTCCTCCTCCTCCTTCTCCATCTCCTTCTCTTCCTCCTCCTCCTCCTTCTATTCTTATTCTTATTCATTATTTCTGTCATCTGATTCCCCTGGGTGGGGAATGGAGAGCCTATGGTATCCAGCACTGATGTCATCCTCTTCTCCCTTCTGCCTTTCTCTCTCTGAGCCCCACCCTTTGTCCCAAGAAGGGTGTTGTTTTCCCCTCTCTGTCCTTTTACATCAAGTTCTATAGCTTTCCCTGCTCTGAGATTCTTGATATAATGTCCACGTTTTAAGCCTTCCAGACTCTACTGCAACTTACAAATATATTTTTCCTCTCAAAAAACCCAGCTCTTGTGAATGAAAGATCTCTGGCTTTCAAAACTGTTGACTCTGCCATGAATTTCAAGGACCTATTTTGAAACTCAAGAATTGGAATTTTTGTTCTTGATGCTGCTTTTGTGTCCTACACCCCTCAAAGCAAAAAGCTTCAGCCTTCTTCAAAGAGTTTAGTGTTAGAAAGGCTAACACATTTTTTTTTTAACTCAGCAAAAGAAAAATACATTGGATTTTATAATGTGATTTTGGATACTGGTCACCATACCCACTTTCCATATTTAGTTAGACGTTCTTCCATTTTGTAATTGTCTTCTAATTTCTTAACTCTGGTATGAAAATGTAAGATTATTTAGGGCAGAGCATAAGTTAGAGATGTCTCTTGTCTTCCTCAGAGCACCTGGATTCTTTCCTTATTCATTCATTCATTAGGCAAACATTTATTGAATACCAACAGCTGTTGACAAAAAGATGAATAACAACAGTGTTTGCCCTTAATGAGTTCATGAGTTAATAAGAATTACTATTAGGTAATAAAAGGAAAGTAGAAAGTAAACCAAGATAACTCAAGAGGAGAAGAATATAAATCAGAATGAGGGAGAAAACAAAACGAAATGGATTCTTAGAGAGAGTACACTTGAGTTGACTTTCGAGGGTTCAATGAGTTAAACATTAAGGGAACTTCCTTTTCATCCATACAGACCTGGATGTATGAATAAATGGAAGCATATTTGCAAATTGCAACTATTTAATTGTGTCTAGGAAAGGTAAAGAGTCTTTGGTGGTCTGAGGGGAAGGCAGCGGAGAGATGGGATTAGTGTTTCCTAAAGGAAAGACCTTTCGTGCTCATTAGAAGTTTGAACTTAACTATGAAAACTACAAAGAATTATACAAGGATTTAAGGATTTTAAGGAATTTAAGGAAATTCTTAGAGAGGATTTTCGAAAGGTCACTCTGGCCAGTCTGGAAAATGCAGAGATTGAATTGCATTTTTAAGGGAATCTCCCATTAGAAGGGATGAAGGTGAGAAAATTATTGCCAAGTTCAGATGAGTGGTAAGAACCTGGATACAGACAATGAAACCTGGAGGAGAAGATACAGAGAATGGAAAGAGACCTAATCTTCAGGCCTTGGATGTGGGAGTAGAGGAGAGAGAGGTGGACACGGAAGTTTCTAAAGTTGCTCAGTGATTGTGAAGAGTTGTTTCAGGCTCCTGCATGGTAAGGAACAGCACATGGAGGGCAAATACCGAGGTGAGATTTGGCCTTGTTCAATGTGACGTGTCCACGGGACCCAAAGGAGAGTGGTCCACCAGCCAGCTTCCCAAGAGGATCTGTGGCCCACACAGGTGCTGGAGCTAGAAGTGTCACGTGTGATTGCCAAAGGCGTGAGTGTGGGCAAGATGAGCGATCAGGATTGTGGAAGCAGGGAGAAACAAAAGGCAGGGAAGAAAATCCTATGGAACCTCTGTAGGCCAAGGAAGAGGAAGCCTCAGAGGCCAGCAAGAAGGAACTCTTGGGAGGAGTAGTAGAGAGCCAAGGGAGAGAGGACACAAAATCCAGGAGAGAGGAGAGAGAAGAGAGAGGCCCATGGGCACCAGAGCTCCTTGGGACATGGCTCCTGTGAATGGAAGCTCAGATGGGAATGTCAGAACTCCGTGGCTTCAGGAAAGAATAGGTAATGAGTTCTGCCTTTTCTAGATTAATATGAATGAAAAGTGGGAGTGGGGAATCAATGGGGGATTTTTTTCCCTTTCATTTTAAACCTGATTCCCAGCATGAAAACCCAGTGTTAGTCAGGCGAATGTCCACTCATGACATGAATGTAAGGGAAACCGGGACTGGTAACACGTACGTATAGACACCCTTCCTCAGTGAAGAAAGTTTTGATATAATATGTGCAAAATATACTTAGGAGAGTTGTGTTCTGCAGCAGTAAACTATTCACTTTTTCTATAACCCCGCCCCACAATTAAACAACGGCAAGATCCTACAGATATATTATACTGCATAGAAGAGAATCAACCCCTTCTCAGCTTTAAATATTTTATTTATTTATTTGAGAGAATGAGAGAGAGCATGAGAGGAAAGAGGGTCAGAGAGAGAAGCAGACTCCCCGGTGAGCAGGGAGCCGGATGCAGGACTCGATCCTGGGACTCCAGGATCATGACCTGAGCTGAAGACAGTCACTTAACCAACTGAGCCACTTAGGTGCCCCCCTTCTCAGTTTTATATCCTATGATTGAGAACCCACAAGGATCCCTGTCTGGGCTGAAGGGCTTCGGAATGATTTCTGAACTCCAAAAGAATTGTTCCCAGCCTCTTGTCATATCATGCGTGCTTGTCATTCCTGTTACAGAGAAACTTCTGGAAGGGTGTTACCGTAGGATCTAGTAACCCCGCCGGCTCTGCCCTAAGGAGCCATTCTTGCACACGAGGCGCTTCAAGTAAAGGAAAGCATCATAGCTGGGGGCTGTCGTCCTCAGGAACCCCACTGAGACCTGTCAAGTTTCCCTACTTCCCTTCTGTGTTCATTAGTCATGGAATAAACAGTAACAGTCAGGAGCAGCCCTTGCCTCCCAATCCATCTTAGCTATTTGATTATATTTCACATGCTTCGAGAATGATTTCTTCCCCCCAGGAAACGTCTCCCATCCAAGTACTAACCAGGCCCGACCCTGCTTAGCTTCCGAGATCAGACGAGATCGGGCGTGTTCAGGGTGGTATGGCCATAGACCCCCCCCAGGAAACGTACCCCTGGTTACTTTGCATACCACAGAAAGGCAGTCCTCACTACTGTGCTGGTCAAGCAGGGAGGGACTAAAGAGAACATAACCATGTTTGCGGACACAGACTCCAAACATCCTAAATCATGAAGCACCTAGATTTGGCATTCACGTGCTGGTGTTGAGGATATGGCGGGAGACTGGGAAGACCCAGAGGTAATGTGCCTTTCAGGATCAAGTGTTTTTTTAATCTGGAGAAAAATGCCCACTTCCCAGCATTGTAATGCCTCCCCCTCTTTCCATAACTACTGTGGTCAGCATAGCACAGTTTCTAAGAATCCCCACCAACTTGTATATAAGTAGGTGGGAAGAAAGAGCTCTCTTTATGTGCTGCACAGATAGGAACTTGGAAGAATTGGAAGGGAAAATTAACCAACTTTTTTTTTTTAAGATTTTATTTATTTATTTGTTAAAGAGAGAGAGAGAGAGCACAGGCAGACAGAGTGGCAGGCAGAGGCCGAGGGAGAAGCAGGCTCCCTGCCGAGCAAGGAGCCCGATGTGGGACTCGATCCCAGGACGCAGGAATCATGACCTGAGCCAAAGGCAGCTGCTTAACCAACTGAGCCACCCAGGCGTCCCTGGAAGGGAAAATTAAAGTGAATTTTCTGATAAAGAAATTGTTCTGTCTTGGTGTTTCTTAATGGCCATGAGTCCCAAAGTTCATTACCAAGACAAAGAAGAGTCTTTCCCTGATCTGTCAATACTTAAGTCATCAGGATAGAACTCATTTGATCCAATGGAAAGATAAGACCGAAATATATATTCTTTATAACACACACTTATTTATAAAAAATAAACAGATTTTCTTTCTCTCAACTCAAAATTCAGTAGAAATTCCTCTGAACTCAAAAGTATTTGTGCTCATGGAGGCTTTGAAGAATTGTGATTCGGAGATCATGTGCACAGATGATTCCCTACCAAGTGTCCATCCTCCTTTTTCTTTCTAAACAGAACTGGCATTTATTTGGCTATCCACCCTTTCCCCAAGCAGCCCTGTAAACTCAGGGGAAGCTAACTGCATCCCCAGTTTCAGACTCAGTCTTGAATTTCTAAACTAGGCAGGATCCAGCCCTCCCGTAGTGTCCATAATGGGGCTAGTTAGTTGGTCATGTGACCTAGATTCAGACCACAGGGAACTATTTTTATTGCATGGTTGTGAGAGGGATTTTCTTTCTCATGCCAGACATGAATAGGGAAGGGTGTGGTCTCATTGCTAGCAGGAGATACCTAATGAAGAGGAGAGACACAGCCCTAGGAAAAAGTCAACACCAAAGATTTACAGAGGAGAGGGATAAAAAGAATCTAGCCTAAGGGGACATGCTATAGCTAGTGAATTACCCAAACTTGAAATCTTTCCTCCTTGTTGACCTCCCATTATGTGAGAGAATTCATTTCCTTATTATCTGAGTCAAAGTGAATGGAGCTTTTCTTTCTTTGCATCTGAAAGCATCTTGAATTGATACATTTATGATTACCATTTTATATTCATGTCTGGGCAGACTCTACAAGTCACTGAAGTCTTTGTCTGCCTTAGTGCTTTGATTGGAGGAGTACCAGCCACAGATGATATCTTCTACCAGTCGAACGCCACACCTGCAATTTCAGCCATTAATGGCTGCTTTAAGCTAGAGCACGGTCTACCCATGGGTGTGCTTGGCAGGATGCCAAAGGGAACTGACAGCTTCAACCCTGAGTCCACATAACCATTTGTGGGAAGGCATGTGTTGCTACGGTACACATCAGTGTGACTCAGCCAACATATATCACATATAAAATGTTAGGAGCTATAAAGAAATGAAATTGCAGATGAAGAAGACACAATCCTTGCCGTCAGGGGGTATATACTCCAGTGGGGGTAACAGACGCACATGCATGTCCACACTCAGCCATCTTGCAAGTGGCTCAGGAACAAATCCCTGATGTCAGAGTAACTAGAGAGCTTTGACTGCAGACGGGGTCATTTCTTCCAGGAAGACTGGGAGAAACTGTCAGGAAATGACATCTCCTGAGGATCTGGACAGGTGGTACAGAAAGGACAGTCCCGAGAGTCGGAATATCCTCTTGAAAAGAGCAGTAAGACGAGATGTTGATGTGGAGTGTTGTACTGGAATGGAGTGCGGGGGTCCGAGTCTGAGTCACACCTCGTTGCTTTGGGCTCGTTCCTTCCCACTCCTTTAGGTGTTGGTTTCTTGATCTGTAAATTGAGAGTTTGGCTGGGTCATCAGTAGGGGATCTTCCAACTCTGACGAGCCATGATTCTACAAGTCCTTCAAGAAGCTCGAAGACTTCAAGTGTACAACCTCTTTTTTTTTTTTTTTTACCACAGATATTGCAATTATATTCTTTGGCCAAAAGTTGACCCTGATCATGTACTTCTATATTCCTTTCGTGTGTGTGTGTGTGTGTGTGTGTGTGTGTGTGTGTGTGTGTGTGTGGTGTTTGGGTAGGTCCTAGAAACCGTCCTAACTCACAAAAATCTTTTCACCAGTGAACAAGCTTGCTGGCAAGACATCTCTTCTGGTTTCAGAGATGAAAATTGCTCTGAGGAAAAGAGAAAGACACTTGTTATATTTTCTATGGTCCGATAGAGTCACTTGGAATTGTTGGAGCTTACAGTACTAGCACGAAGTGGAAGACGGCGTTAAATGGCACCAGCGACACCTGGAGCTTATGATTCCATGTTCTTACTAAATGTCCCCCAGCAGGCCTCTGAGATTTAAAGCAGCCGTGGTAACAATAACCGCCTGTTCTTTTATGACTGAGGAGAGTTTGGAGTGTGGTGTTGTTCTATTAAGGTTAAAGTGGTTTTTGATATGTGAGAAAGGAGAAATAAAATAACATGTAACAGGGAGAAGGCTACTGTGTTTCACTTAAGAACAGATTAGATTGACTTGTATAGATCAGGACAAGTTCACTTTTGGGTTTTGGTGCAGAGAATAGGATCTCCCTGGTGATCTCAGCCAGTCCTGGTAGTTGTTCTTGGCAAGATAGAGAACTCAATTCTGGTTCACTTAAGCAAAAAGGAATTTCTGGGAGAGCATGGATGTGTATTTGGAGGGCAGCTGAGAGAATTATGAAGAGCCTGGAGGACTGGGTTTGGGAAGCTGCAGAAACCAGGGGTCTCCCAGTGAGCCACGGAGGAGGGGGAGGGGCAGCCCAAGTGGACCTCTGGTCAGCACACCTGCAGTAAATACTATTGTGTTTGGTCCTTAACATTCTTGCTTTGGCAGTTTAAGACTAAAGGCAAGGGGTGAAACATATTTTTGGCCAAAGTTCAGATCATTAGCCCATTCTCTTGATGTTCCTGGAGAGAGAAGAGAAAGGATCTGATGTTTTTTGGATCTGTAAGAGGAGCATACTCTCCCACCAAGATTACTTCGAACACATCAGTAATAAGCAGGTTTCCAAAAAGTGGCATTAGGATGGGGAAGATATACTAGGCAGGCCAAAAAATGGCAAACGATGCATAGGTTAGTTATGATGCCTATAGTTCTGTAGGTGACCTCAATTTGTACTCAACTTAAGTATGGAGGGAATTTACTAGCTTATATTACAAGAAGTCCATAGTTGGGGCAGTCTTTAAGACTGGTTCAATCAGCTGCTCTTGAAAGTTACCAAGCCACAAGGGTTTCCAGTGCCCGCCCCCCCCACCCCCCCATCTTCAGTGGATTGATGTTGGCCTCTGGCTGGATCATGTAAGATGGTTGCAGCATTTTCAGGCATTGCATCCAGATATGGCAAATCTGGAAAGGGAATAAGACCTTCTTTTCTGAGTTTCGTTCTTAGAGTGAAGAAACCTTTTCCAGAAGCACCCCAGCAGACTTCCCTTATATCCCATTGAATCAATTTGAACCTCAGTAGCATCCAGGAACCCAGGAAATGGGATGTGTATGATTTGCTTAGGCTCAATAAAATCCTTCTCCCAGTCCTTGAAAATGGAGATAAAGTTAGCCTTGCATGAGTCATGAGTCACATGCAGATTGATGCAGATTGACTGGGTATTTAAATGCAATCAAAGTTTTATTAGAAAGCAGGGTGTGTGTTTGGGGGAGGGGGGTACCTGGGTGACTCAGTCTGTTAAGCACCTGACTCTTGATTTCAGGTCAGGTCAAGATCTCAGGGTCCTGGGATGGAGCCCTGCGTGAGGCTCTGTACAGAGCCTACTTGTCACTCTCCATCCCCCTCCCCTCAAATAAACACATATAAATTTTTAAAAAAGTAGGGCATGGGAATGAGAACTGAGAAGACCTCAGCAGTGTCCAACTTAGTCCATTATCCCGGGATCTGGAAATTCTCTGTAGCAAATTGGCCCACTGGGTAAACTTTGAATTGGATTTCTCCCTAAACTTTGGATACAATAATTGCAGTAATTCTTACCATCATAGGTACATGTACCATGTACATCAAACAGATCCTGTATCTATTAGAGAAGTTTGCAACTGTGTTGGGTGGGAGCATTAAGCAAAATACCAACACACAGAACCTTTCACAGACAGGGACAGAGGTAAAGACCATCAATGACCTCCTCTTTGAGAGCCAGATGGACAACATCAACCTGTTCAGGGTGTGGTGCTGTGAGAGTCACATGATCAGCAGAAAGCTTTTTGGCTTCATGGAAAGGTACAGCACAGTACTTGCACCCTCCAGGGAGCAGCCCAGACTGGCTGGGTTCTAGAACTTCCTGCAGACCCTGCAGCCCACAGTGGCTGAGACTTCTGTGACCCCTGTGGAAGAGGGCAAGGCCAGGCTGCCACAGCCAGCTTCCCTGCTGATGCACATCGAATCCTTCCTACCAGCCCTCACCACTACCAACCAGTGATTTTAAAATGAATTATCTCAAACTACGCATTTGAGTAACATTTTTGGTGCAAAATTCAGCCCCATCCATATGGCGTTTTAGGGACAATCTTTTATGGCTATCCTTTCGGCATCAAATGTTAATGAAAGGTTGCTATAACAGGAGGATGGGAGAGGCAGATGGACAGGAAGATGACTGCCTGCCCTCTGTTTTCAGGCAGACTGATTCATCTTTACACTGCTCGCAGATTGAAAGCCAACGGTCTATCCACTTCCCAAAAAGGTACCCTTGTTACAAAAACTAGAGCTAAATGACTTAGTTTTATAGCTGAAATTTTCTCAGGCAGGGCCTAATGTGTAATTTTCACTCTTGTTCGTGAAGTTGTTTTGTGTTGTAAATTATGCATTAGCCTCCAAACTGCTGTAAGCATCACCTCTATTATTTTGTGTGCCTCATCTATAAATTATGCTATTTCAATAATATGCAAATTTCTATCAACATTTTGGGTCTTGAAATTACAAACCTCAAGCTTGTATAAATAATATATGGAAATGTAGATGGTATCTGCAAACTGATTTTATTATTGGGCACTTACCGGTAATGAAGTATAATACTTCGCTGGATGAGTTCTTTATAAAATGTCTAGAAATGGGTCCCTAGCTCTCCTGCATCTCCCTCTTAAAAGTAAAGACATTTACTTAGCTATAGGGGCAACTGATAAAATTTTGAGGGACAAAGACCAACTTGAAGCCCAAAAGAGAGTTTTAAAGAAGCAACTCTCTTAAAAGGCTCTTAGGGGTTGGTCTGCATTAGAACTCTCTGGATGCATGTGATGGTCTGTAGCCTGGCAATATTTCTCACAAGCAAACTGAAAATTACTTTGTTGCCAATATTCATATTAAGTGGTAGAAACTTCGATTGTTTAAGAAATTATAACTGTGAGTGGTTTTGTAACCTTGATGGAAATAAAATATAAAACCTCCCTACATCTGCGGATTTGCTCTAGGACAGAGGCCTGGAATTCTTGTTCTAATTTAGAACAATCCTGGGAGACCCATCTGGTCCAACATTGTCTCTGATCCATAAGAGCCACAGGGATGTTTTGGTGGGCAGGGCTCTGGAAGCTGTAGGATGAGTCCAATGCTGGCCTCCTATGTGGCATCAGATGCATGTTGGCCGGCCAACCCCACCGCCCCCCCTGCCAGCCCCTGATAGTGTCACAGTTTCATTCCACTTGCACGGTGGCTTATCATGCCAGACCCAGGTGGGGCCCACACCACCAGCCCAGAAGCTTCCCCTACCTGAATCTCAAGTAAGGAATTCCTCTTCACCTTCCCATGCCCCTTTCCTTCTCGTACTCACACCTTGCTTCCTACAGTCCCTCTCCTGAATTCTCTAGTGAGAGTCATTGCCCTGCCCCAGAATCCTGGCATCCCATGTCCTGGCTCCTCCCCACCTCTGTCTTGATCTTAACCTTAATCCCACAGGCTCATCAGGGCTAGGTCTAGGACCTTGCTGATAGATCAATGAGGGAGACCTCATTCTCGTGATAATATAATAACAGTCATAACATTAATAACTAGGAATTAGGCAGTGTGGCTTTAGTGATTACAATTATAAAAAAATAACTCTTTATTGTAACTTTATTATACAGTACCCACTGGACTAAGCAATCTTACATGCTTTCTCTTCTTTAATCCTTTAACAACGCCAAAGAGGGGGCCCTATTATTATCCCAATATTACAGCCCCTTGATATTCTTTTCCTTTTGAACTGCAGCTGTGTCCCTTTTGCTTTCTAACCATCTCTGGAGACACTTTTTATGCCGCCTGGAAATGTTAAATTCCGGATTCTTGCATCATTTTGTTTTCATAACCGTCTCCTCTTAATTTATGGGTCTGCTGTCCTCCAGATTCTCTTCTAGGTTGTTATTTGTATGTAAATATCGAAGTATTCTACTAGTTCTATTACTTCTGTTTCTTTGTGGGCTTTGGGGGGGTATTATTTTTTTACTTTTATTCATATTTTTCATGTGGCTTTTGGTTTACTCCGGATATTTGGTAGTTTGATTCTTGCCTATTCATTTTGGGTTTGAAAATCTTTGGGTGCTGGGCTGGGGGGTAGGAGAAGGTGCAGGATCTAGTTACAGGTGCTCATGAATGAAGGGGAAAGGAAAGACATATGCTCATTGTGGTGTGCTGGAAACTTGCCTTCTGGTGACACCCATCCTCCCTGTTTCAGCCAATGGGGAGTTGAGTTAAGGGAGTAAGAGGTCAGCTGATCAGAATTTCATTTGCCAATGCATCACACAGACATGCCCCTGCGAGTCGTATCTGTTTGCACTAGCACAGAGCACATTTTTAACCACGCTATCCTCCACAGGGAGCTCTCCTGCTTGTGTTTTGGGGCATGCTTTTCTCCGATCTTAGTCTCCACCAGATTTTTAACTTTCAGGAGTGCTTTGAAATCTCTGGCCCTTATATAGCACAATTCCTTATTCTGCATACTGTGTGGTTTTTATAACTATTTTTAAAATATCTATTCTGTCATTTCATGAGATTTTGCTAGATTCAGTCTACCATTTTGATCTGCTTTTTACTTCCATTTCACGGATGAAATGACTATAATTAGCTGCAAGAATGTGACCAATGGGGGCACCTGGGTGGCTCAGTAGGTTAAAGCCTCTGCCTTCAGCTCAGGTCATGATCTCGGGGTCCTGGGATCAAGCCCTGCATTGGGCTCTCTGCTCAGCAGGGAACCTGCTTCCCCCACCTCCCTCTCTCTGCCTGCCTCTCTGCCTTGTGATCTCTGTCTGTCAAATAAATAAATAAAATCTTAAAAAAAAAAAAAGTACCAACGGTCTGAGATCCCAGTTACTCTAAACAAATCCTCTGTTGCCACAGCTTGTGTTCCCAACCAGTATCTATTCTGATTTTCATTATAGGCTTTCCAGTTTACAGAAAAATGGCTCATTTGAGCCATACAATACAGTCTAGAAGGGATTATGACTATTGTCTACAGGTTATCGATGAGGAAACAGACATGTTAAGTGAGTCGCCCAGGAACTCACAGCTAATAACGGCATAATAGTGGCAAATGGCTCTACATGTGTACCAAATAATACTTGGCACAGTGAGAACTCAGGTACAGAGAAAAATGTCATGCCCCTAAACCCCAAGACCTCATAGAATACAACCTAAAGTAGAATCCAAGTTTCCTAATTCACATCTCATCTAATGAGCACCTTTGTATTAAGCCTCCTTATCTTGGTTTCCTTGGTTCTGTTCTTATCCCTTTCTCAGAATCACCTTCTTTAACATATGCGTGCGTGTGTGCACGCGCGCGCGTGCACGTGCGCGCACACACACACACACACACACACACACTGGCCCTTACTCTATTGGGAGATTCCAAATGGCAAGACCTGGCTTGTCTTTGATATGACTATATCCAATAACACATTGATGTTTCCTGCAAGTAAACATCAGAGAATCAGCCCTTTGGTTTACAAAAGATTTCCAATATGACCTCAATGCTCCAAAAGTTATGCATCTCTGTTTTAAGGCAGCTGTGCAATGTGCTTGAAAATAAGAGAGAGAACTAGCTCAATCAAAGAGAATACATTGACAAATCAGAAGCTTACTGAATAATCTAATCAACTAGGGAGTCTAGTAGACCAGGTTGATTTTTAATAGTGTCAGTAGACACTTCAAATAACACCAAGCTTTTGTTAAGCAACCACATGCGCTGAAGAGTTCCGAGAGACTCATTGTTAACTGGAGAAAAACTAGCAAGCCTGTAATAAAACAATTAGAAGTGCATTACAAATACTAATTTCATTTCAGTACTATTACCTAGGTCCTTGTACTCTGGGTGGGAGAGCATAAAAGCAGAAAGCATTAGATATCAACACTGAGTGGCATGGCTGAAGTGAAATTTCATCGCCTCTGCTGAATAAGGGTATTTGATCGAAGTCCTCACTTAGCCCTTTCATTAGTGACTTGTTAGGAACACTAGTAATAATAGGAGCCACCATGTGTTCACAGAGCTATTGATATGACTATCTGGGCTCCAAGAATGGAATTCTGTCCTATTCACTACTGCCTAATTTCTGGTTCTTTGCTAATGAAACACAAAGGAAATAAATAATAGGAATGATCATTTACATTTGCTATTGCTTAATTAATCATAGATAATTATCTTTAAAGTCGCCACATTTTATCTTCATCAAAATCCTGTAAAATAAATATGATATTTTGGTAATATCTGAATTATGATATTTAGATACTGAGATAAGGAAACATATTCTGAGAGGTTAAGTGCTTTATCCTGGGTAACACATCTCCCCGAGCACAGATCAAGTGTTGAAATGAAAACTCATATTCCAGTTAACTGTCGCTGAATTCTCAAACTGATGCCACACTTATAGATACATGGGTCTTAGGATTCACTAACACCACAGACCTCTTGGAATTCCTCTGTTTTGCCCCCAACTCAACTCATCACACCCACCTGTGTTCAGCAAAAAATCACAGAGATAGGTAATATCGAATCTAATGTTTCCCCTTATTTTACTGAAATAATAATTTCCTCCATGTGACCACTAGAGTAACATGAGTTTTTAGTCAATTATTTTGAGTGCTAGTTATTAGTGTTTTGCCTGGGTAAGCACAATTTCTGATACTCAAAACTTATCAAGAAATTCAGCATGGCACTACTAAGAACTCCACATTATTTAAAAATAAGGATTTTCAGCTGGCTCCAAAATCTCACTTCAGCTCTGTACTAGAAATGATTGAATTTGGTTTAAAAGCAGTAAAATGTATTCTGGCATTTTTAGCTCCATTTAAAATATTATGAACTGTGAACATTCATTTCAGCTTGATCTTTTCAGCCCATTCATTTTAGTGCCTCTCCAAAAATTGAAGATAAGATACATAATCACATACTCCTTGCAGGGGGTCAGATTTATATCCTCCTTGGTATTTGATTTGAAAACTTTGACTTTAAAGCCAATAAAAATAACAAAACCAGGAGTTATAGTTCAAACACTAGCAAAGGAGATAAAATAGGAATCATTAAAATATTCACTGAATCCAAAAGAAGACAGGAAAAAAAAAAGAGATGGAACAAAGAACAGATGGGAAAAATAGAAATCAAATAGCAAGTGATACACCTAAATCCAACTACATTAATAATGACATTAAATGTAAATGGTCTAAATGTCCTAATTAAAAAACAGAGATTGTTAGATTGAATTAAAAAGATCAAGATACAACTATATGCTGCCAAAAAGAAGCACATTTTAAATAAAAGACATAAATATATTAAAAGTAGAAAGTATGAAAAATACATCTCATGCTAACACTAATCAAAAGCTGGTATAACTGATACAGCTGATGTGACTATATTATCATTAGACAAAATGGATTTTAGAGCAAAAAATATTAAAGGGGAAAGGAAGGTCATTTCATAATGATAAAGAGGCCAATTCAAGAAGATGAAGGAATCCTAAGTGCATATACCTAATGAATTCAAAATATGTGAAAACAAAGCAAACAAAAAACCTGATAGAGCTGCAAGGAGAAATGGGCAAATCCACAATAACTGTCAGAGACATCAACTTTCCTTTGTCAAGAATTTATAGAAAGGAGACACGCACAAAAAGAGAAAAAGAAAAGGAAACACAAAATCATGAATGATGTAGTACAATTGAATGTTACTTATCAATCAACTTTATCTAATTGACTTACAGAACATTCCAGCCAACAACAGCAGAATACACATTCTTTTCAAATACACATGGAAAATTCACTGAGAAAGACCATGTCCTGGGACATAAAAGCAAT
>ML104393.1:0-16277 GCA_003697995.1 Taxidea taxus jeffersonii
GTTTCCTCTTTTGTAACATGTGGATGACATAATAGGGCTTCTCTTTACAGGACCTGTGAGAGTTCAATGAGTTGATATTTTACAGTGTTGCTCGGAGAGTTAGTGCTTGGTGTGTGTTAATTCTGTTACTACTTTTTTAGTTCTTACTAGGTACTTGTTGGAGAATCATAGTTTTAGATCACCAGGTAGCTCTTTCATTAATCTATAATCTATAAAATTTGGCATATTCCCTGGAGGGAATAGGCAGAGAACCATAGGCATCAAAGTAGTAGGAGAAATAACTCCAAGGATAGACTGGGCTCTGTCAAGTGAATCTTCTGAATCTTTGAATCTTTTCCCAGGCTAACCCTGAACTTCCTCTTATCTCCCTCTCCAGAGACTGACAAGTCCAGCCATCTTGGACCATGTACTGTACATCAAGTAGGAACTGGATTTCCACTTAATCGCCTGTGCTTATGCCTTTCCTCTCCTTGAGATGCCTTTCCCTTCCATCTACCTTATCTAATTATTTCTCATCCTCCAGTGTCCTGAGCACATGGCACTTCCTTCCAAAAGTCTTCCTGATCCAGCCATGTGTAGGCAGTCATTCTTCACATCTTTAAAATTTCGTTGCTATCACTCATGTGGCACTTAAAGGTTGCCTTGTAAGATCATTGTCAGTTTACTCTTCTACTAGGTGACAAATGTCATGAGAGTAGAGACCATCTATTTATTTATATGTCCATTTATCATACAAATGGTATAGCAGCATTTCTAGCACACGGCCTAGTGCATATAGGTATTTTCCTATTTTCTGAGTAAGTGAATGTGTGAGCATAGATATGGTGACTAGGTAGTGATGTGATGTGTGTAAGTGATGTGTGTGAAGCAAATGGGAGGGAGAGAGAGGAAAAAGGAAGGAGAGATCAAGTAGTAGGAGCTGTTGGGGGTCTCATCAGGTTGATGTACTGATGTTTGGCTGACAGCTGGCACTCGGGTGGCATGGAGTGGGGAAAGACTGAGGTGCTTGAGGGAAGGCGTGTTTAGGGTTGGGCAGACATGGCTTTTGCTGAAAGTGAGATACCTCTTATTTGTTGCCCGAGTCCACAATGAGAATGACCAGATTTGAGACAGATATCACTGAAACAATATAAAGGAAGATACAGAATTTTTTAGAAAGAAGCAGAAGGAAAAGGAATTAAAGCATATCACTCAAGAATCAGTGATGGCTTTAAGAGTCATATTTAAAATGTGCTCTCCAGGGGCGCCTGGGTGGCTCAGTGGGTTAAAGCCTCTGTCTTCGGCTCAGGTCATGATCTCAGGGTCCTGGGATGGAGCCCTGCATTGGGCTCTCTGCTCAGCAGGGAGCCTGCTTCCCTTTCTCTCTCTGCCTGCCTCTCTGTCTACTTGTAATCTCTGTCTGTCAAATAAATAAATAAAATCTTAAAAAAAATAAAAATAAAATGTGCTCTCCATATCCAGAATTGACATTTCCAAAATGAGAGATTGAGATATATATATCAAGTTAAAAATAATTGGCAATGTATCATTTTCATGGTTATTTATCAAGACGTTCAACTCTCTGGATAAGCATGTGTGATATTTACATTTGTGATAACATGCTTTAATAGAACTAATAGATTTAGTTGTCCAGTTTTTTTTTTCTTGAAGATAGCCTTCTGTCTGTCAGAATTTATGAAGTTTATAACTTTGAAACATGTTAGATTTCAGTTTTATAGAGGAGCTCTATGTGGCACAAAAATGAGGAACTCCTTTGTTTCCATGTCCTTATCCCTGATGGAGGTGTCACCCCAATGCTCGGCACCCAGTGTTCTAGAAATTCTAGAAATGCTTATCAGTAAAGGAATTAGTAATCATTTAAGCAGATTTCACAGAATGGATGGATTTCATGAAGTGTATCCTCTGTGTGTGAAGTTCTTCCCAAATCTAAATGGAAAGATTGAATTGGAGTTAGGAACACAGTATGTTATATATGCCACAGAATATTAGTACTAGACATAATATAATCCCAGAGATTGTCTAGTCCCTACTCCTCCTTTTTCTGATTAAAAACATTGAAGACCAGAGAGGTGACTTGCTCAGGCTCACACAGCTGATTACTGGCCAAGCTTGGACTAAACCCAGAACTGCAGGTCTAGAGGCTTTAGTATTGTTATCTCTTTCCATTTTCCCTGTTGGAAGTAAATCTTAGTTCCATGATCCCTTCCTTGGGCATAAATTAACTCATGAGCTCCCAGTGCAGAATTTAGAAAAAATTCTCTTATGCTTTTGTTAATTGCAAACTAGATTTCTTTGAGAGCAAATCCCCTTTCTCTCAGGGCTCCTATGTAATCAGGGGCTGTTTAGGTGCACCCATATTAATTTTTGATGTCCTGCTTGAGTTTCTCCTCTTGGTAAGTCTGCTCTAAAAGGAGAGCTTGCACCATCTAGTGGATCCATGAAGAGGCTCTTGGGTTTAATTTTTTGGTGGCCCTCCTTTAAAAGGAAAAAAGGAACAGTATTTTTAGTTAATCTGCAGATTCTCCCCTGGAAACTTTAATTCATATCCCGAGAGTGAGGTTAGCAGCCCAGTTAGATCACTGTGTACCTCCCTGTGCTGAAAGAAGGTCAGGGTGTTGACCATGCTGCTTCTTCCCTTTTTTAATGGCAGAAGGAGGGTTAGGAAGTGAGTGTTCTATCAACCTGTTTTTTTCAACCAGTACTTGGATTCTCCTTCTCATTAATTCAAAACATTGACTCTTCTATAATGGGTCTTCTCATAATAGTTGGGAATTAATCAAGTCCTGCTTTTATTCTTGGGAAATTCTCAAGTACTCATTTGGACAATTAACTAATTTAGTAATGGGCAGTATTCTGCTGTCCAGTTGGATAAGTGAAGTTTTTGGAAGCTTTCACATTACTCCTTTGTTTCCTCTAATAGAAGTTTTGTTCTTTTTCTCAAGTTCTGCACAGTACTTACCCTGTGTGGCAGGTGGCAGAAGATGGCATTGCTCAAGCAGGATAATTTGATGATTGTGTAACACAGGGTGGGGGTCTCAACACTGACTTGTCATGTGATCTGAAGCACTCCTTTACTTCTTGGGTCCGAGTTTGCTTTGGAAGGAATGTGATTGTCAGCCTTAAATGTACAGAGTACTGCTCAGCAAAAAACAAGGTTTTTTTTTGTTTGTTTTGTTTTGTTTTTCTTGGTTTGTTGTTTTTGTTTCGTTCTGTTTTGACTTTTGTTACTCCATCAGCTGAAATATCATAGATGGCATCTTAGCATCTGCATAGTGTAGGCGTCCTTGGAACAAGGGTCCTCACCCCAGTGCACATCAGAATCAACAGGGAGGCCTGGTCCCATCCCTGGAGATTCTGGTTTACCTGGGCCCAGATGGCATGTAAACATGGGTATTTTTTTTTTTTTAATCTCCCTGGGTGATTCTAACATAGATTCAGGGTTAAGAACAACTGTGATATGATGTCCTTGAAAATGTGTTTGAATCATTGGATTACAAATCAAGGTGAATGTTGGAGATCTGTATTTGAAAACCATTGTTCTCCTTGGGGCCAGAAGTTTTACTGTACTGGGATTGTATTGAGGTAGTCACTGCATCTAAAAGACTCGATTTTGCAACCCCAGCTGGTGCTGGTGGAGTCCATTTTGGTGTATGACCAAGGTTGGAGGAATGGTACTTTCTGGGATAGCCAGGAGCAGCGAGGGCCAGAAGTTAATGCTTTTGTGAGTCGCAGTTTAATGTATTATTATAATTGTCCTAACCTTAGGTGTTGATTCTGTATTGTTGGCAGGTGTCCAGTGACAGCAGGAAAGTTGGTGTTTCACATTACATCTTTTTTTTTTTTTCTCTTAAGAGCATTTTTCTCGTTTCTTGTTGGCTCAACAATCAATTTCAGCTCTTTCGATGGTTCCCAGGAGTAAGGTGCTCAGTGAGCTCTTCAAAGAAGCTGTTTTCTGGAGTGAAGTCCCGACCTGTGACTGGGATCAGCTCGCTTCTGAGAAACATCACTGAATGAGTTGGAGGAGGGGTGGAGTGGTAAAAGGGCAGGGATGGGTATAAATCCTCCAAAATACCATAACTCAAGTCTTGTAATGGGAGGTAGTATCTTTGACCTTAATCAGCCCACATAGTTGATACAACTGTTTTCAATTTCAATTTCAATACAATTCAATTTCAATATAACTTCAAAGTATTTTCGCTCAGTTTTTAGAGGGCAGGGGATAAAAATGCCAGAGAAGCATTAGACTTCTTATCTTGGCTTTTCCTCAAAATAGTACAAAGAACATAATGTTTGGTAGCAGGCAGACCTGGTCTCTGGGGAATCTGGTCTCTGCCACTTACTGTGTACTTCAGGGGCAAGTTTATGAACCTCATGATTCTTATCTGTGAAATGAGGACCCTGACCCCTACTTTGCAAGCCAAATTGAGTTAATCCAGATAATGTATATGAAGCACGATAATGAATGGCACAGAGCTGGGACTCCATAAATGGTAGCTATTTCTGGAACTACTATTAATAATAGTAATAATGAATGACAATTTAAAAATAAACAGTATTTTTCCTCCTTTGGACATGGCGCCTAAGATATAAGTAACTCGTGGCCTGTGTACCCAGTTGTCCTTGGAGGGGGCTGAGATTGAATCGGTTGGGAAGGGATGTTGACAGAGGCTCCAGCTGGGAAATGCGTTCTCGGAATTTTCATCCTCACCTAATCAACTGTTATCATTTAGTCTCATCACACATTAATTCCTTTAAAATGTAGCTGCTCCCGAGAAGAGTTAATTTCACTGATCATTCATCTTGTGTATAGCTTGCTTGTTTACTCAGAGAAGATAGAATATAGATCTTTATTTAAACAGTGTGGATGCGGTGCCTGGGTGGCTCAGTTGGTTGTCTGCCTTCGGCTCAGGTTATGAGCCCAGGGTCCTGGGATCGAGCCCTGTGTGGGACACCCTGTTCAGCGGGTAGCCTGCTTCTCCCTCCACCACCCCCGTGCTTACTCTCTCTCTCAAAAAAATAAATAAGACCTTAAAAAACCAACAACAATGTGGAAAGGGGTTAGGAGGGAAGAAAGGGGTATGGTTTGTGGGGATTACTTGAGTGTAAGGCACACCTGTTGCTGTGGGGCGGTGTGGCCTTCGTATGTACTCTGTATTGGCTGGACCCTCTGGGGGCCCAGGAGAGGAGATAACAGGATGGGGTTGGGGGTTGGGTATCTCATGTTGCTGAGGGCCCCAAACAGCAGCCATCAAGGTTAGGAGTTGCTGTCCCAAGTTTCCTATTAGGACTGCCTGTGTGATTCCATATGTTTGTTTTGGGAACAATGTTGTCATTTGCCATAGGTTGGCCATGTCTGGAGTGACAGTGCCATTTCACCTAAGCACTGGCCTTGGAGTCTAAAGCATTTACAGGAATCAGTGGAAACTGCACTTGCATAGCTAAGGTTATACAGTCTCAGAAAAGTCTGTCTGGTGTAATTGAGGTGTCAGGGGCTTTCTTCCCCATCTGAGTTCTGATAAGTTGAGAACTACAAGTGAGGGAGACAGAAGATCAGTGTAGGGCCTTTGTTATCAATAAAACTGATGCTGGAGCATAGAGTTTATACTCTGGGTAAGATTGCCTAATATTGGGGTGCCAGGGTGGTTCAGTCGGTTGAGCATCCCACTCTTGTTTTCGGCTCAGGCAGGGATCTCAGATCGAACCCTGCCTCCGGCTCTGCTCTGAGCTTGGAGCCCACATGATGTTCTCTCTTCCCTTCCCTCTGCCTCTTCTGCTTGTGCTTTTTCTCTAAAATAAATAAATAAATCCTTAAAAAGAAAAGAAAAACAAGAAAAAACAAAAGAATATTGCCAATATTGACCCTCAGGATCGGACAGACTTGCCAGACACCCCATAGAAGCTGTGGTGGGAGGAACAGAGAAGAATGTGTACTTCCTGCTGGCGGTCTGGCTCCACGAAGAAGAGAGAGAGGAAGGGACAGGCTCCTTGGAATGACAAGCTTCTCCTCCTCTCCTGGGGGAGGTGTTAGTGAGGGGGGCAGAGAGGCCAGAAGGACTCTGCTGGGTGATCCTGCACGTGGGAGGAAACACTCAGATCAGTTTCCTCTATCAGGTTGACAGAAATAAAACCTTTCTAAATTCTAGAGATTTGCAAAGTGGCAATATGTATCACAAAAAAACGAAGAGGAGTGGCTTAGATGGCATCGCCATGTTGAAGAGCCCATAATGGGTGCCTGTTGCCTGCAGAAGAGAAACCAGACTCCCTCCCTCGTCTCTGGAAACCCATCCTCGTCTGTCCCCATCCTGCCTGTTAACCTTCCTTCCCCCATGGTGTTCGCATGCAGACGTGAGGTGAGGTCAGAGCAGTGCCTCCCGTGGCCTCTGTTCTTGTTACCGGGTTCCTGCTGGATCATTCTTTCTATGTCCGTCTGTGCAGAATATATTCTTCTGTTATGTCCCGGGACAGTCCCCATATTGGGCTCAAGCCCTGCCCTAACACACACACCTGCCTCTCTCAGCTCCAGCTCCAACGTGCAGCTCACTGGCCTCCCACCAGGTTTGCCACGGGAGTCTCAGCAGCCAGCTGCTGGAAGTGCCACAAGGGACAGGATGCTTCTTGTACTTCTTTTATGTGTCCCCAGCTGCTGGTTTACTGTACACAATAAAAGCACTCTGTAGATATGCAGTGGGTTAAATAAATGTATCAAAAGGATGTGGCTCGCACCCTCATCACTACATTAGTATAGAGTTATGCGGGCTTGGCTGGGAGATAAGATTACCAAGGCAAAGAACAGAAATTAGCTCTTCTCTCATGTCACTGATATGAAATCAAAGAATCTCAGGGTTTTGGAATGGAGAGGGTAAGATCATCTGGTTCAATGCCATCATTTCACAGCTGAGCACACTAATGCTCATGATTTGAAAAGAAATATTCAGAGACTGTGAGCTTCCTGTTTGGGAGAGGAAGAGAGGCTATGAAATAGGTGGTTTTTTTCAGTGCCTTCACATCAGATTATCCCTAGAAGGCTTACGTGGTGGCTTTGTATTTACATTAGGGAGTCCTCTAAGTGTTCCAAAGTGCTTTTCTATTATCTTGTAGTGCCTCACCTTATGTTCCCACTAATATCTGTGGAGGAAGGCGCTTTGCACAGAAGCTCTCACCACATCTCATCATTGGTCTTCTTTATCGACATATGCAAATTTACTCTGCTTTATTACATCGCAGGTCAGGGGCACCTGCTTGCTTTATAGCAGGAGCAGTGAGGACGCCAAAAGATTGCTTGACTTGCCCAAGGTTACCGGACTCCAAGGATTAAAATGCAAGTGTTGGACATTCCCACTGCGGTCCATTTTCTGCTACCCCCTGCTGACTTTTGCATCCTTAAATTAATATCTGTAGACTTTGAGAATCCTGGTTTAGAAGGGAAGCTCATTTTCGATTCCTTTATTAGCTGAGAGAAAGAACAGCTAACACCAGTACTTAACCACCCAGAGTAGACTAAGCTCAGAGCAAGGACAGCTGGGGTGAGTGCAGAGAGAGGACGCTGCCCTTTGCTTGTGTGGCACGGAAAGCAGGAGTGCATATGATAAGAGGACAGGCCAGCCAGCCAGCTCTCAGCATCTCCAAGGTCCCAGGTAGATTTTCCCAGTGCAGATTCACTATTTACTTTATGTTGTAGAGACCCCAAGACATCAGTAGTGATATTCAACTATTGGATAAAAATGTCAAACAAAACAATCACAGTGTTTTGGTTTTTTCTACCAGTGTTTTTATGAAATTGTGAATATTTTAGATTTTTAATTTAAAAAATACCAGATTTTAGCGTTGACTCTTATTCGTTTATTGGTTAACAGAAAAATTAACAGATAAGTATCTATATACATTTTAAACAGTTTTCAAACACTCAGTCTTGTCATAGTAATGAGTCACAATTTTGGTTTGATAGGTTGCAATTAAAAAACAATAAAATAGAAAATATCAGAGTGCCTTGTACTTAGTAACGGTAAATATTATATATTATTGTAAAATACCATTCTTTCGATGTGTCCTGGTTAAGAAAATTTTGAAAAATGCTGTTCTTATATTTGGGAGGATTAGTTGGAGAATGGGCTATGGGATTAGTCTCGACTCTACATTTCAGCCTGATGGTGGGCTGCCAGTTGGTCTTCTCTTGATATAAAGCCTTCATTATTAATTCATTTACTCGACAAATACATTTTGAATACCCAGTACATGTGAGGCACTATTCTAAATGCCGGCATTAGATTGCTGTAGCAATTTACTTATAAAGGAGAGAGACCACTGTACCAGTTTGCATAAGGTTTAGCTGTAGATAACAGAAAACTCCCTTAATGTGACAGAAAACTCCCTTTAGTAGTCTTTTTTTTATTCCATTCACCAGTTCTTTTCACACCTTACTGGCCAAGATAGGTACAGCCATACTTAGATGCAAAGGTAGGAGGGAACTGTAGTTTTCTAGCTAGAAAGTTAAGGTTCATTCCCAAGGAAGAGAGGGAGACTGAATATTGGGGGTTGGAGTTGAGGAGCAATTAGAGAAGTGCCTGCCACAAACCTCTAGGTTTCTCATTTGTTAACAAAATTCTGTTTCTGTGGATGGGAACCTGTAACTTTCTGTTATTCTTCTGTAGAAAAGCACAGGCTGGGCAGCTGTACAGCTGTACTTGCTGTGCACTGCACAAGTATGCCCTGCTAAGGGGGCAAAGAGGGGAGATGGAGTTGGAAGAAGAAGCCACAAGTTAGGAGCCTAAACTGTATTCATTGTCTCAACACACACACACACACACACACACACACACAGAGCTTTTTAGAGTCTGAATCAGCTGTAAGATACTGTAAACCTTCCTTCTCTCCGACCTCTCTGTGGTACTTCATGTCACTTTTCTGCTACGGTAGGAAAGGAGAATTAGGGTTATAAATTAAGCTTGCATTTACTTTTGATTTGAAATGGGAAATTAGATTTCTTTCTTTCTTTCTTTTGAGCTTCAACAAGTACACGAGGGAGATAATGCTGTACCAAGGGATCCAGGGCTTAAGCATCGGAATTACAGAAAGATAGGAAGGGTCCCACCCTGCTGGCGCAGAGAACCACACAAAGTAGCTCGAACAAAGCCCCACCTTATCTGAGACAGCCAGGTGGTATTGGTCTTGGAAGCCTTTTGTGGAGAGGGGAGGAGGGTCTGGTCTGAAAGTTGGTGTGAATATTCTGTTCTTTCCCTGCCCCTTCCTAGGAGCACATGAAACATTTATCAGCAACAAATGCCCTACAAGTGTTTCTCCAAGTTGTCACAAGAAAACCGAAAAGGAAGGCAAACAGAAAGGAGGTTCACTGGCTACGTATTTTCCCTTCTTGGCCTAGTTTTCTTTTGCGTCACACTAAGTTTTTTCGCTCTCCCCACAACCCCCAGCCATGTTGAGGTCTGACTTGCGTTTCAGGTGAGGTAGACACAGAATCACTCTGACAGGGTGTGTGCCCCTGTGTGCCTTACCTTGTGACTGGCCAGTGCCAGGTGATGAGCATGCTGGCGATAACAGAGAAAAAGGACCAGACAGACTAGAATGATTGAATTCATTTGGGCAGACACCTGTGCATTTTCTCAATCTTCCATTATGCTGAAGACTTTCCATCTCATGGAAACTAAGCCAGGAGTGAAATCTGTCTTTTATCATCAGGGCTTGCCTTTGTTATAGTCTTTAGTGTCTAGGAAAATAGGTCTGTGTAGAAAACTCCAGTCCAAATAATACCTTCCACCCAGCAGGCAGACTGAATGAGGAGGGAGGTGGTAGGCCTTAGAATGGTTCTCAAATACTTGATCCTAAAGAAGTTACTGGTTGAGACTCAGGCCCATGAACCACATCCCATCTGCTGTTGGGTTTTAAAGTCAGTCTCATCAGAATTCACAATAGGAGTGTCTTATTAATCAGGAAGAGAAATTAGGGGGAAAACCGAGGAAGCTTTTCTTTTTTTCCCCAATGGATCACTTTTCAAGGTTGCTGTAATTCAAGAGCATGGCAAGAGTTGGGCTTTGTATTTTCAATGAAATGTTATTTGAGATAAAAGGAAAATACTCTCTCCTTCTCACGTATTGTCAAGTGATTCTAACCATCTTGCTAATGAAGGCATCCCCAACATGAGCTGTAAAAACAGTGTGTTTTTATTAGTAACAGGGCTGCTGATTTCCATCTCAACACATTTATTGATTACCTTCTGAGTCCCCGCCTGCGTACCAGGTGCTCTGAGAATGCACCCTGTAGGTCAGACACGGTCTTTTCTGCAGTACGAGTGCAATTTTAAAGGTTGGGAGAATGCATTAGGAAAACCGGGAAAGGAAATGGACTTAGCCTAGAGGACAGGAAGCTGAGGGTTTAACAAGACTCCCAGAATAGGAAGGACAGTTGAGTTTGGGGAGGTGGCATTTTCCTATCACCCCCTCTTTGTATGAGCACAGGGTGAGGCACAATTTAAACTGCAGGGTTAGAATCTCCCTTTACAGGGAGGAATGCTTTCTGGCTGGAAAGACCTGAGCTGTGCTGCCAAAGGAGGCATAGGGTCCGTCCGGGTCCTTAAGAAGGGAGAGTGGATCTCTGTGTGTTGGCTGCCAGAAGCGCAGCCCCTCTCTTTCTGAGCCCCCTGCTCCAGCCTTCCTTGGGCCCTGGCAGCACACTGCAGGGTGTTCATTCAGAAAGCATCCTTGTGCTCAGGTGGCATCCATTCTCCTGAGGTTGTGCGGGCTCCAGGAGCCGGAGAATATGCTGGGAAGGGTCCTTCCTTACACAGGAGGTGCTCAGAGACTGAGCAGGGCCAGAGATGTGGTTTTCATGGTTGTTCATGCTGCAACCGAGAAGAATCTATCTGAAACAACTAGTAAGGAGCCGAGGGGTGGAGGGAGGCCATCTGGGGGAGACTCTTCGGATCTTTGCTTCTGAGCGGAAACGCCCCAGAGTTTCTCTGTTAATTCTGACCTCAGAATCAAACTCTGAAATAGTCCAAAATACATGTTTTATGTATTTGTATCTTTGTATATTTGTATTTGTACATTATGTATGTATCTTTGGAGTATTTCAGTAGCTAAATTCCATCACATGAGGTTCAAATGTAATGGCTCCTGAGTCGACTTACACTCTGGTTAAGTTCTATTATAAGGAAGTAGTAGGGTACAAATTTTGCACACACAGCACAGGAAGAGAAGCTTTAGAAATGATTTGCTGACTGCTCCTTGGAGAGGTTTATGATAGGCAAGAGGAAGTGTATTATATTTAATGAATTAACTCATAAATATTTAATTGATTTAATTATTACATCGAATGTATTACAGGTACATTGAAGAAGGAGTAAAGGGGAGACACTGGCTTTATTTTTAACATTTTTCCTTAAAATGTGTTGCTGATATCACTGTGGCCATCATTTTAATTTCTCCTTCCTCAAGTATTTTAGGAATAAGTAGCCAAACTCATTGACTTTGGGCTTTCCCTCTGGTTAACTCCCCAGCCTGCCTGTGGCAGAGTCAGCAACAGGTGTGGCCTAGAGGTTAAGGAGCAGAAGGGATGGGGGGTGGCGGCTGACTCATCCACTGCAGGCTCTTTGCAGACTTGGAATAACTGAGCGTCTTCCGTCCTGAATTTTTGGCTGAAACAGTGGGGCTGCTTGCTGAGAACCAGGGTGTCTGTCTTCCCTTCCATACTTGCATGTTCTTTGTGCTCTGTGTTCTTGGAGGGAGGAAGCTGGCTGTGGCCCACGCCCCGAGCCAATGCCCTCGCTGCCCTTGGGTGAACAAACCCTCTGCACATCCTAGCTCGTCTGGCAGCAGCAGGCAGGTCTTAGCCTGTGTTCCCTGTGGAGGCCCCTTTGAGCCTGTTCCACGAGATCCAGCCGCCTCATTCCCTTCCTCCCTGCTGCTTTCAGTGGGCAGGGTTCAGCAGTGTCTCACTGTTTCCTCCCCCTCCAGCGAGATCTGCTGGGTCTAAGGGCTCGCCGATGACCTGGGCGAGCCCCTGCTTAGCTAGTTTTCTCCCGTACATTGAAGGAAATGCCAAGGAAAGGTGGCTTCTAACTTGGAGAGGATGCAACAGTCACCTGACCCCACTCCCTGCCACCTGCCTAAGTGACAGCAGGTAGAACCCATCTGTTTGTTCCAATGTGACTGGATCACAAAAAAACAATTAGCAGGTGGGAAATTTGTTTTTTAGGACACACACATAAACCTGCCATTACAGAGAGGACTCTGGTGCTAATTTAGATGCAAATGGAATTGCCCAACTAGAGCTGATTACAGAAAGGTCAGAATGTCTGTATGCTCAATTTCACTCCTACGGTAGGCATTAAGTTAATGTGCCGCCACGATGGTGGCTGTGATGGCTGGGCTTGGAGCTGGCCTTCGTTTCAGAGAGAGTTTTGAATTATAGGAGCAAAAGGTGACACACAGTATCAACTCCTCGCCTCCTACCCATCCCCCTTTTAAAGGAGAACAAACTCTATTTTGTCCCAAAATATTCTGGAGAAGCTTGGGATACTGATTAAAACAAACAAACTAAAATGTGTGCCTGGTTGGAGCTCTTAGGCTAAAATAGAAAGGAGTAGACGGACGGTGAATTCAGTTGCTGTCCTTTTGGGAGTGCCAATCCCACCTGTACACAGAAGTACTGCTTCCAGACTCCGACCACGCTGGGTCGGAGCCTGGAGTGAGGGACTGGTGTCGGGAACAGGGGTGAGGGGATGGTCGAAAGGCTGGTGGGTTCGTTTGGTTGTTGCCGTGTACTCTAGTGCTTTTTAGATGTCTCTGACTGTAATGCACGGCCAGAAATTTGTTCATTTGAGTGTGTGTGTGTTTATATTATATTTATATGACTAGATAATGAAGGCCATGCATATGTAATATATTGCATCACATCTAATTTGAACAAAATAGCCACACAGAAGTTTCCCACAACAGTACCTACTGAGTGAGCCAATACATTGATTTCACTTTCCACTTTCGGATCTCAGACTCTAGTTTGAAAACACCAGTTTAAGGGACTGGTGAAGGCACTCAGTGTGATGGGGGACCTGGGTGAGGGCTAGTGGAGGTTGGAGAAGGTGGGTGAAGAAAGGGAATGGTTTCAAAGAATTGACTCAACTCGGCTTGATCCAAGTCAGGTAATGTCCCTGAGTCAGGGCTCAGGTTCCATTCTAGAACTGGGGCTGGAAAGTTGCACGCAGAAGGGTGCCTTGGCAGACACATTGTTTAGGTTCATGCTTGTGCTTTATCTTGTCAAGGATAAATATTTGTTTGTGGACAGAGTTTTCCTTAGGTTATTGCTGTCATTATGGTCTGCCTTTAGTGAGAATTAACATTCGTAAGCTTGAGTATCCTTAAATTTTCTTGTGTCTTATAGGTAGTAAGGCAGAACCTCATTTCCTAATTCTTCTAGTATTTCTACCCAAATCTGTAGCCACCTGCAATTCCTTACAGAACAAGAGAAATGGGTACTGACCGTCTTCTGTAAGGCAAAAGGTCTTAGGTACATCAACAACTGATCATCCTTTGTAAAGTTGGACCACGAAGAGGATGCTCCTGTCCCATTGGGCGAATTCTTTTTTGGGGGGGCATGAGTGGCAGCTTCGGTTTTGCATTCCATGCAGCAGAACTGCTGTCCCCTGGTGGTTCAACGTTAGCTTTCCAGCGATCATACTTAGGCTCTGGTCTCATCCTCCTTAAGGAGGATGCCTATTTGGGGGATTAGAGGAAGATTCTGCAAAGTAAGATAATGGGGCAGGAAAAGATTTTCTGGGATAAAAGTCTTCTGAGGGCTCCTTGAATATGGAGGAGGGAAGAGACAGAAAGAGAAGGGAACCAGGTTTTCTTGGCTTAGGTATTAATTTAAGGTGAGTGTGACCTTGATTTACAAAGGGGTTGCAACTCGATGCTTAATAGAATTGGGTTTTTGACATTTATACCATGTTATGTAAATGCTATCCCTCCAAGTGTTTTTCTTAAATCCTCTTAGCTCATAAATGACAGTTTTGATTGCTAAAAAAAAAAATAAGATCTTTCATTTATGCAGCCTAAGAGTAGTAAACAATAGATGCTTAATGCCCTGCTTTCATGTCAGCCCCCAAAGAGGGAGACTTCTATTCTAAAGGGTTTATTGCTGTGCTTTTGAGCTTATTAAGGTCATGTGTAACTTAAGGGGGGAAAAGCTGATGGTGCATTGTTGGTGCAAAGACAGCTCCTGGAATTCTGGAGGACGTGTCAGCTCAGCAGCTCAGTAAGTAAGGTTGAAATGCACTATCACAGAAACTGCATGCATGCATGGCCCGTTTAAAAAATGCTACTTTTTTCCTAGCCATTTGATTATTAGGGAATCAGACTTCTGCCTGCATGACTTTGGATTCAGTTTCAGCTAAAGGACCCCGAGACTGTGGCACTGGAACGGGTGCGAGCTAACGGAGCTGCGTGTTTGGTGGTGGTGTGGATCGTTTCCCCTTTAGCTATATTTGCTGATGTCCATTATTCTATAGGTTTTTAGGAAAAAATGCCCCGCCTTTCAGGGGCCCTCAGAGCAGAGGGCCAGAGAGGAGAGAAGAATTAAAAATCAAGCTCAACTCCGGCAAATGTAAATCACTAGGACCTTGGGGGCTATCATTTATTCAGGAAATGTTACAGGCAGTCCCTTCTCCTGCCAAACCCTGTACATTGCACTGGAGTGATACACAAGCCATAGCGTGCGTCGCAGGACAGCATTAAGAGTGCTACGAGCGTAGGACCAGAGAACACCAGGGAACACAAGGACAGAAGCAGTTCGTTTCAGAAGCAGGGGCAGCTCCTGAGAAACATTCTTCTAGGAAGGTAATTTATTTGCCAGGTGGTTGAGGCTTACCTGTTTCCTTTGTTTTATCTGGGCCACAGAGAGCCCTGTAAAGTTGGCCAGAGGACACAGTGGTGTGTTGAATGTTTTGAGGGATCGCGGCATGGGCGCTGAGCTGGAGGGGCAGAGTGTTTGCCCTCAGGTGCATGTGTGCTCAGTCCGCTCACCGTCAACCCCAAGAGGGTGAGTTCAGCTGTACTGTGTAGACATGCCTTGCTTAGCGTAAAGAAGATAGACAACACTGATGTGGTTGTACCTTATCCATCTGGACTCCTCTGTCTGGAACATCCCTAAGGCTCAAGAAAATTTATTTTAACTTTTTTTAAAAGATTTTATTTATTTATCTGAGATAGAGCAAGAGTGAGAGAGCCAAGAAGGGGGAGCTGCAGGCAGAGGGAGAAGCAGCTCTCCATCACACAGGGAGCCTGACATGGGGCTCAATCCCAGGATTCTGGGACCATGACCTGAGCCGAAGGCAGCTTCTCAACTGACTGAGCCATGCAGGCACTCCGCCCCACCCCGCTGCAAGAAAATTTATAAAAATAATTTAAGCCTTTATGTACAGATACACCCACATGGGTCCTATCTATACTTACAGGACAGATTTGGAGATCTGACTTCTAAACTGAGTTGTGGCTTCTGAAGGCAGAACATTCCAAAGAGAAGAGGAGTGTATTATAAAAGAAATGACCAGTCCCAGTATGATAATGTGACAGTTCACACTTCGAAAGGAAGGAAGAAAGAAGTGAATAACTGGAAAAGAGAAGATGTAATCATTCAAGAAGCCTCACCTTCTGTTTCACTTAACATCAAGTGATCAAGGGCTTTAGATTCAGGACTGGGGAGATTTCCAAGATTTCCAGGGCAGAGTGGTGGGGTCTGAGATTTGGAGCTGTTGCCCTGGTGATTTTCATACCTACCAGGGTGGCTAATTCTCTTCTGCAGACAGTAAGGCAACAGACGACCCTGTTCATGAAGAAGTGTGGAACTTTGCTTTTAGGAAGCTAAAGAATAGGGGCGTCTGGGGGGCTCAGTTGTTAGGTGTCTGCCTTCGCTCAGGTCATGATCCCAGGGTCCTGGGATCGAGCCCTGTATGGAGCTCCCTGCTAACCGGAAAGCCTGCTTCTCCCTCTCCCATTCCCCCTGCTTGTGTCCCCTCTCTCGCTGTGTCTCTCTCTGTCAAATAAATAAGTAAAATCTTAAAAAAAAAAAAAAAAGATAAGAGAATTGCATATGAGCTCTGAAAATATTCCCTATCAAAATGTTGAAAATCCAAAGGCTTTGAGTACCAAATCCTTGGCCCTTCGAAAACTTGACTCTTCAGAGTCTTCTCTTCCCTGAAAGACTCACATTCTACTGCAAGGAAATTCACACCACGTAGACAGTACTCATTTGTGTTATAAAAAAAAAAAAAA